>BQNB010016873.1:52609-70907 GCA_026074375.1 Tanacetum coccineum | reverse complement strand
CAAAACGAATATAATTTGCGTAACCGATAAAAATAAATGAACAATGATCATAATTATTCTCAAAATAATTATTTAATACTTGAATGATGCAAACGTTTAGTCGTTTGATGCCCGTTTACATTGAACGCTAATTTTTAGCTTACGCGATTTAGCTTAACATTTACGATTTAAAGCAAACGCGTATAATACAAAAGGTACCTTGTGGATTTATCGATGTTGTCAATGACTTGAAAACACAGGGTGTTATACAAATGTTAGACAAATAGTGTTTTATAACACATACATATATACTTCTTATCATTCTAACATATACTTCTTATCATGCTAACAGAAACTCCACATAAAAGGAGCCATACATAATTAAAGTTTACAACCATTTTTCAGTGAGCAAATACATCTTGCTATTGAAATCATCTTAATCAAAATACACAGCTTCATACATACATGCATACCTAAGGATCAATTCTTCATTCCTTGGACCAGTTGGTCTTCTTGTTTAAGCTTTTTGGCAATAGGATGGTCTTTATCCTCGGCGAACTATTTAAAGAGCATTTTTCGGCTCACCTGGTATTTATGCAAATTTTGTCTGCAACATGTAGTTCAGCCACAACAGGCGGAGTGGAAATTTCACTCGACTTTTTCACTGTGGTGGTTGATGATCTAAATGATTCTTCAGCAAAATTTGCCATTAGTGCCAATAGTTTATCTGAGTTTGGCGTTATGGCAGTTGGTTTAGTATGTTGTCAAAAATAAAATAAACTAGGCCTGCTTTGCTGGAAGGATTGAAATGGAATTAAAAGATACATGCTTTCTTTCAAGTGATGTAATTAATTCTGAGAAATGGTAAGGATCTTTCTCTTCAAGCTTTTGCAAGAGGTCCGAGCATTCTGTCACAATTATGTTTTTAGCCTCCGCGCTGAAAAATGTTAAAGAAACCGTTGTCGAGCTATCTGTCATGAAACCCTTGAAGCAACACCTGAAAATTAGGAAGTGTCATTTTCTAAAATGAAAAATACAACAAAAGCCAATTAAAAAAGGTTCACATTATTGGCCAACAAATGAAAATAACTTTGTTTTTTTCATTAATACAACCATATATAGGTAAAAGTTCATACATTAGCTACTTGTAAGACAGTGTTTGTTGTGGTTCATGATCTCGACACATCAACATTGAACCATCATTTGTAGCTTTCTTGTTGCAATCAGAGCAAGTGATGTAGTAACATGGCTTTTCTGTATTGATGCTTGTTAGCTTTTTTTCACTCGTAAACCTGACTCGCTGATTTAGCACCAAGTCATGAACTAAAGTATGATTAATAATTAGCAAAACTAAATAAACAACCAAGTTATATCATAATTTAAATATTACTCTTGCGACCAGAATTGCAATTAGCAAAATGTTTCCTGCTTACCAAATAGCTCTGAGGATTCTGCTGCAACAGCTCTGCTAAAAGAAATCGGTTTCTCATTTGCTCTTTTTCCATATCATCATAGCGCTCTTTTTCAATTTTCAGTAATGGATTTATCTCAAACCTTTGCCTTTGCCTGTGCCTATTTAATATTTGTACACGATTAGTCCAATCATGTAAGTGTTAAATCCTAGCCAAAATTTAATTTATATATTTTACTTGCTCGACAATTGCATCCTCAATTCCTAAAATGGTTGGATTTAAAACTTGGTAATTTATTTTAAAAAATACGCATCAATATGTATAATCAAGGTTTAAGGCTTATAAACCATGATAAATATGCATGTATTCATCATGGTAATCAATTTAAACAAGTAAATAGCGCAAATAAGACAAAAATGACGAATTTAAAGCACGTAAAAAGACATCAGTATGAACACGAAAAATAACATTTTTTAGGTTTTCTTTTCTAGATTTTAAGGACTCTTAGGAGTCGATTATTTTCACAAAAATAAGCCCTAAGGGCTGTCCAAAAAACAAATCAAGTAAACAAGAAAAAACAAGCGATTTTAACCAATTTTACGCGTTTTGTGTATAATTAAAACACCATACGATGGCTCATGATGCCACTGTTGGGATTTGTTATCTATATAAACTATATTAGCAAGTAATATATGTAGCGGAGATGTCCCAAAGGGATGCGTATGGCGTGCTTAATTAACTACATAAACAATAAAGTACTAACCTTTTAGTTCTTGATTCGATCAAATAACGGAACTTAAAGAACACGTTGTTCTTGATACAAAACCCACGAAACCAATATCCAAATCACCAAGGGAGGTGATCTCTATGTGTATACACACTACACGTTAACCAGCAATACTCGTACGCTAATTCTTATTTATTCACGAACAAACAACGAACCATAGTTTCTTGTTTGTATTAAATCGACAAACCCAAAGGGTTTGGTAACCCTTGTTCGATCATATGAAGTAAAAGGGAGTAAGGAGAAGAGTTTTTATGTGTATTGGTTATGCAAGATTAACCCTAACTAATGAATTCTCAATTCATTATATAGGATACAGAACTTGGTGACCAAGTCGAACTCCACCTCCTCTTTCCTTCCCTTCATTCGGCCGACCTACACCTCATGGACTTGTCATGTGGGTTTGGGTTATCATACAATCAGTTAAGTCCATTACTTTCCTAATTGTAAGCTTTTACTTAATTAAACGTCTAACGAACTAATTAAAAGCCGTTAAGTCATTTCGTGAAATATAAACCTAATATAATACAATATGTATATTAATTATACTGTAAAAGTATTATCTAAGTGTATACGCGTGTGACCCCATAGGCTCACGTATTTCTAACCATATAAATATTGATATGACATGATCAATTCCCAATACCAACATCCTTATGAATCTGAATGAGTTGATAATTAAAAAAATATAATATAATTTATCATGATTTACAAAATTAATATAAATACCTCTTCATCTATAATTTCTTCATCGATAGTTACTTTGTTAACAACGAATATGTGGTAATTGTTATTCAAGTTGTAAGTAGAAACTTGTATCTTGAACAAACATTCTTTACCAATCATAATATCCATATCAAACGGATACGAAGTAACTATGGAGATTAGAGCAGAATAACCCCCTAACGGCGGGGAAGGCTTTCGCCTCGAATCCAAACGATATCTTGTCTTTTCTTAAGAGATTTCTAGTTGGACTTGATCGAGGGATCAATTTTATCCGGAACATAAAGTAACAAGACCAGAACCCCATGTGGACTATGAACCAACAAAAAAAAAGCGTCAGCTCCAAAAAAGGATTGTTTGCATTACTAAAATGTACATATTTTTTACTCTGAGATCTATTCCAAAATTTCTAGAAGAAACCATTAAGCTTTGGCTGAAAGATGCAACGTACATCAAAGATTATCTGTCTTAACACATAATCATGTTAAACGTTAATCATGTTTTATTTAAAACACACATTTATAATACTTGCTTATGTATTCGTATCACCTTTTCAATTTTAGCCTTGAGATATGCTTGCGTCTTTCTAGTAAGTTTATACACATCTTGATGGAACATGCTCAAAGAAATCGTTCCAGTATCATCTTAAACACGCACTTGAACTTTGATCCTATATAATAAGTAAACGATTTATATTGTAAATGTCTTTCATTATATATAATGAGGTATTAGGCAGCCGTGTGTTGGTGCAGAGCCTAATATCCGATAATAATATAAGAGGAATGAATGAACTAACAAAAAAAGTTTTGATGTATTATAAGAACCTGAAAGTGCCATATAACACATTCACTCACACTTATGTATACCGAAAAATTATCTTACAATAAATCTAACATATTGCTCAAAAAAGGATAACGACACATCATTCCATCTTCAATTTACCGCATATAAATAAAATATTGCTTGTAATAGATTTTACTAGAATGCTAAATACTACTACAATGAATACACATATTATGCTCCATATGATCTTGGGTTCATGACTTAGATCAGCATTTTCGAACCTATGTTTGTTCTGCTAGATGCTATGCAGAAATGACATGTACGGCTTGATCCCCTTGAAGTCATCATTTATCATAACGCGCACGACATCATACATTGAGAAGTCTAAACTTGTGTGGCCCATAATTTTTGGTTGAGTGTGATGCAACGAGGGTAAAATCGAGTATGCGGGTCCCGCACAAAGCTAACGACAGACTTGACTTTTCGTCCCATATTCCCTTACCACCGTCAAATATGGCTTTGACCGCAATGCAGTGTTAATTTTGTAGCTTAACCAACAGCTTGACGTTGAGGAATTCACTCAACACCTTCACGCCAACACTTCAAAAATAGTTAGAAAACAATACAATGATTATGATAATTCAATCTTTTTATTTAGCATAAAACAATGTCCAAAGGCAATTCAGATTATGATGATCTAAAACCAAAGGTTAGTTATCAAATGGACCGTTCATCATCTTAATAAAGAATGCAAAAAAAAGTCTGCTCACCCTCTTGACAGCATCTTTTGTTTCTCACCTTTTTCCAGGTAAGTGCGTTGTATATCCTACGCTAACATCACCTATGATCTGGAAAAAAACTAAGATATAAAAAATGAAAAGATGATGGAAAAGTTAAATTCAACGAAACTAAGCAATAAAGATGTTAAATTCGAATACTGTATTTTGAAAATATTACAAAGCACAAAGCATGAGAAGATATGTGTATTATAGTTTCAAACTTAATTTATACAACAATAGATCAAAGCCTAGAACGCAAAATATGTTTCTTTTTCTAACTAAAAGTTTTCACTAAACTATCAATTATGACCGTAAATCCATAAACTGAGCAAACACTATAATGCATTATGGAAACTAGAAGAGGGGGGTTTAAATAGTTTACAGTTTTAAAATTTACGGTTTTAAAATTTATGTTTCAAAATATTAGATTCGATTCTAAGTGAAATCAAACAATCACAACAACTACGCAATAGCTAAACTAAGAACACTATAAATTATATAGCAATGTATAAATGATGAAAAGAATGGGAAAGAATCAAATCAAGTAAGAGGATTTATAGTGTTCTGCTACGGAAAATCTCCTCTAAGCCCTACTCCACACCCTAAGTATCCCACTCCAAAGTTCAATGCACTATATTAACAAACACCCTTTAGGCGAAGAAAAGCATACAACGTGGCTTATAGCAGTGACCGACACTAAGCTGGATGTCGAGTTCTTCTCTGGATAAAACCAAACCTCTTACACAAGAACTCTTTCTACCTTACACACTCTTGCATTTTACAAGGCCAAAATACTAAGCTAATCACACTTGTATTTTCCGGCCAAAATACTAACCTACATACCTTTGTATTTTCAGGACACAAATACATACCCAGTCTCACCAACTAATGTAACTGAATGATATGGACTATATCTACATAATAAATTGAACAAGTATGATGACAACTATACTAGATCAACTTGTATCTTTGCAATAACTTGAGTTCATGACTTGTACTTAATAATGAATCAAAGATTGGATCACTTGAATGAAATTAAACAAGGTGTAATGATCAAATGAAAGTAATTAAAAGTTTTTGTGATTAAGCAGAGAAATTCATAAAGAAAAAGGGTGATAGGTGTGAAAAATTAGCTTCTATTTACAGGCAAGAAAAACTAGGGACGCACTTCCACGGTGTGACGGTTTCTTTATCGATAAGGAAACAGTCCACTCTTTAATGAAGCCATTCGTATAAATTATAGCTGGTTTTTGTCTTTTAGTGTCAACTGATAAATCTTGGAAAGATATTTCTTCTAGAAGGCTGAATTTAAATTTAAACTTATTTGAATTATTTTTTGTCGAGATTTCATACTCTGTACACGTGTACACGAGTTCTTCTAAGTCACTCAAATTCTAAATCGTTTCTCTCTAACTTACTCTTAGCTCTTATATTTTTTTATTATGAAAATGAGGCGATTTCCTTCTTGATCATTTACTTAGCATTTGGCCATATATCACCATCAACATACATGACTAATACTCAAACCATATACACATAAATCAGTCGACACATAAACATACATCTTATTAAACTCATACTGCAACGACCATTTATCTCTCTACTATCCCACATACATATACCATGCTGTAAATATTCTGATGATAGTTGAGTTTAGTACTCATACTTAGATTCAATAACCATATAAGCTTCTGATAATTGAAAAGGTCGACTGACCTCTAAGCACACAAAGTAGGATAGTGGAGCATACACCACATCTGGTCGAGTTCCAACATCAAGGGAGCCTATATCAATAATACTACTTGAGTCTCTGGACAACACATCTTAGAGAGATAGAGTTCGGTCGTCGTCACTTTTGTTTACAGGTTAATTCGGAGCGTTTTTATAATTTTATTTCTAACCTATTTCATTATTCATGCAATCTCGAGTCACACACACATTACACCATATCTCCAAACTCAATACACTTTGACATCTCAATCAGACATAATCTATCATCATCTTGCACTACTATACACTACATCAAACATATTTATATATATCACGCGTACTAACAGAAAAAACGATCAGACCAAGTTCACCAAGATTTATAATGTCTTCGGCTATGAAGCTCATTCTTCGCCTACTCTACTTCCCTGAGTATTCCGACTCGAGATTTCACAATATGTCAACAAGCTATTTCAGGCGAGAAGACCATTTACACTCGCTTTACGTTATTTTCCCGACACTAAGCTAAATTCGAGTCTTATCCTTACTAGAACCAATCTAAGAGAAACGCTGCTAAAATAGACAAAGGTCTGTACCAATGAAAAATTTCGCCATGGGTTGGAAAGGCCTTTAGGTCTGACCCAGAGAATGACAATCTAAATGCACGGTTCTTCATTTATTGCTGGCATGACGTAAAACTTCATAAAGGTGTATTACACATAAATTTTACAAAATAATGTTATAAAAAATCATATACAAAAGGATGCAAAACATTCTTGTAGCACAAAGTAAGAAAACATTGTTGTTAAGCTTTTTGGTATAGACATTCATTTTGTCAAATGTTCTCGAGGTAGCTCCATTTAGAAACGCACCAAAGAAGCGAAAAAAGGTCAGCTGAAGCGTATTTAAAAACCGACTTCTTTTGGGGAACCTTTTACTTTCCTACCCTCCTTAAACTTCTCTTGAGTTTGTTCCAACAATGGGTGAGCCAGTATTTCCAATATTGACTAATAATTTATTGTATGTATAAGGAAATCCTGTTGTTAACATTAGTTTTTGATATTTGCCAATATGGTGGGATTAGTCTAAATGATCAAAACCCCTATATTGTACTCTAACATTATCCGAAGACCAAGTAATTTCCAAAATTCCCTCATATGCCCGTAGCAAGTAGTGGGGCGCAGGATATAGAAATTAAAGATCAATCAACATCCATACTGCGCATGTATAAATACCTAAGCTTCCAAGAAATCAAATTTCATAGTTTAATGTCCGTAATAATTTATCCAAAAACTGTCCCCAGGTTCGCAATAACACCATAACGAAGTCACAAGAAGTTATGCTTAATACTATACATGTTCATCCAAATTTCTCTATTAGAATAAGTCCATTTAAATAGTTTCATAAATTCTATTTTTTGCAAATATTGACTAGACAACAAGAAAAGGCGGCATATCACATATAAGCAATTAAAACAGACAGAAAATTGGAGTAAAATTGAAGACAAACTCTTATAAAGAAAGCAGTAATCATATAATGCCTCGAGTTCTCAAAAGAGTCTTCCCCAACTGGAGAACCAAAAGACTCTCACTAGGTTTTCTACTAAAGTACCTAGATCGCCACATTCATCATATAGCATGGTTGCGTGAGTCTTAAGGCCGAGATAAAACAAGAATAGAATAACATGGCAGCTTAATTAACATTTAATTTTTAATCTATTCTTCCTTTTATCATGTAATAATTAGTGTTGATTCTAGGCGTTTATTCATTATTCATGGCAAGTATTGCATATAATTGCCATAATTTTCCAATAAAACAATAAATAAATCAAGTTTTCATGCAGCCCTAGCGTATTTAATCATGTGTGTAACCCATAATACACTAAACGAGTTGACTCGTGATGCTACTGTTGGGATTTTATAAACTGTTAACCATTAACAACCACGAGTACGCAGTGGATATAGATCAAGTAAGATGCATATGATTAACACACAATAAATAAACATAAGGGTAAACAAGAAAACTAACCCTTGAAGTCAACAGCAAATGAAACTTAGTGATAAGTTTCCACCTCTATGGTTGCTCACACAAACACGTCTAACAAGCACGCCCGGATGCTAGTCCTACTTCACGTGTATCCCAATACAACCTTTGTATATCAAACCCACTGAAAAACGATCACCAAAACCCACTCTTGGAATATTAACCGAAATTCAGAAAAGGGGATTAGGGTTTAACCAAATTCGGTTGTAACCGAATTAGGCAGTCACAACCGAAATACACCAAAACAAAACCTAGATCGAATCTTTCTATTGTCACGCCTTGACAATAAGTAAACCTAAATAATAAACCCCCTGGAACTGACCTGGGTTCGAATCTCAGATAGATTAACCTTAAAAGAATCAACCGAAATTGATAGGAGGGTTTATAGAAAGAACCGAAAATCAAGTAAAACCTTATTATGGTTTTATATGTCGTCTGATTTAATTAAGGAGAAAACAGAGGAGTATTTGTGTGTTGTTAGATCTGATATCACCCATGAATGAGCAGGAGGTTGAGGGTTTATAAAGCCCTCAAACCATTCTTTAAAAGACTTAAAGTTTAAGTCTTATCTTAACTCCAAGCTTTATCACAAACACCCTCCTCCTTATCACCTAGGTTCAACATATCTAGACTCCCTCTAGAATGATCCATATGGCTGGCTAGCTAGTTAGGACACCATAGGATTCTTGTCTAAATTGTTTTGGTCCAAATGGTTTACATAGAAAGCATTTCGTAAAGTATTTAAACGTACTCTAAATGTTTAACGTGTGTGCCCCCAATAGGCTTACACACTTCTAGTCGTATGTGTGCGCATCCAACTACCATAATCCAACAAAGTATGATAACACAGCAGATATATGGGCAGAATTAAATTTTTAGACAAGATGGATGATTAAATTGGGCACATATTATTCAAGGAGTGGCAAGTAAGCCAAACACAAGGATTATATGGAATGTTCTTAGAAGGGTGGTCCTAGATGCTTCTATTTACTACGTATAGCAGGAATGGAACATTCAAATATACTCGTATCAGGATGTAAAAAAAATAAAGGAATAACTAATCAAGGTCTTCATAGATAATGTTAGAAGTCGATCATCTGAGAAGTTATAATGTCTAAGCTTTTTCTGATGTCTCATGTGTTGCTGATATATGGCAAGTTATTATGAATGTCAGACAAGATAACTTAACGAGGGTGAGAGCTGTTTGGCAAAATGAAATTAAGACTATTGAGCATTTGTTAGATAGAGTTGTGGTATGTGTTTGCATTTAACTGTTAGAATTATGTATAGTTGTTTGTGTATTATGTCTTTTGAATATTGGTTATATAGTTCAGTTGGTTTGCTGGTAGGAATTACGGTCTTTCATTTATTGGTCGATTATAGTGTCTCAAGGGGATTGTCCGTGAACTCTAAATAGGCTATATATCACTCTTTGTGATTAATAACATTCTTTACCTTTTTTAGACACTAAAATATACTAACACAAACGATGTTTCAATGTTGCTTATCACTCGTCCGCGTTTGGTCTTGATTACGTGGAAGATCAAGGGTACCAAATAATTACCCGATCTAGTCAACCACACCCACCAAAATCATACATTTATATATGAAGAATTTTACTATTAACAATAACTTTTAACAAGAAACAGTCATGACAGATTATTATTGCAAAGATAAAAACGTTTTAATACATAGATAAGATAAGTACCTATATGATTAACAACAAGTTAATCACAACTAATAAAGATAAAATATCACCCGTTAAGATATGATAACTAAATCAAGACTACTTGACTTCTATGAATCAGTAGACGATGACCAAGACTATATGTGTTTTTGTGTGTTTATTTGTGAGACTAGCCATCATGACTCAAAGCTTGACTAGCTACCCCTTCATATTACATCATAAGATCGATCACTAGTTGTACCCTTCTACTTTGATATCAAACACACAAGATTCTGAGTGTTGTACTTTCTATAACAAAATAGACATCACGGTGGTGGCTCAAGGGTAAAGCTAGTAAAGTCACCGCTTTAGGCCTCCTAATATTTAAGGCCCTCGATTTATCAACGTCATTTATGATTATATAGCCGGTCACATATCTTCTTGAGCATTTAACTTGAGATCTCGATATATAAAAACCCTCATTTACTAAAGTTAAAATATAAGGGGTCTTCGATTACTTTTTGTTTATTTTTTGGTATAACTTTATCTAAAGAAACAAGAATAGGTCCATTTTTTTAGGGAGGTGATTTGTACATCATCTTTTTTTTGTCATTCAACACTAATCCTGTATCTAGGTGCTGTACTGTGTGCATCACCGAGTGTAATTTAATGGTAGATGGAAAAAAATGTACAAATCACCTCCTATTTTTTTATTATTTCAAAACAATGAAGTATGCTCATTTAATGTAAGCAAACGAGGTATTAGGTGGTCTTGTGTTACTGCGAAACCTAATATTTGATTATGTTTGTCTGATATATATTTCTAGTAAATCATGCAATATACATGTCCTCTTGAATAGACCAAACACAAGATGACATGCCTCACCAAGGCACACCAACATCACACCATAAGATTAATACAAAACCACAAATACAAAAGAAACTAGCTAAACTTCCTTCTATTCTTCTCATTCTTCATACACAGTCACTATATTTCACATTCAGTTTGCAACCTTAAGACAATTTCAGTGTAAAATTATCTTAAACCAAAAAACTACAAACCTCATGACTGTTAAGACCATTTTGTACATATTCCATATCTTTCATGAAGGCTAGACCATAATGCCTATTGCAGCTACATTTTCACAACAACATTATTATTTTATTTAAAGTATATAATACAGACCATACTTGCATATACAATTACTTATATATAGCCACTCTTAACATATAACATTAGAGTTTTTCTATGAAAAAAAGAGTTAGACGTTCAGAAGCATAACTAAAATGTACATATATTTTACTCTAAGATCTATTCCAACATTTCTAGAAGAAACCATTAAGCTTTGGCTGAAAGATGCAACGTACATCAAAGATTATCTGTCGTAACACATAATCATGTTAAACGTTAATCATGTTTTTTTTAAAACACACATTTATAATACTTGGTTATGTATTCGTATCACCTTTTCAATTTTCGCCTTGAGATATGCTTGCGTCTTTCTAGTAAGTTTATAAACATCTTGATGGAACATGATCAAAGAAATCGTTCCAGTATCATCTTGAACACGCACTTGAACTTTGATCCTATATAATAAGTAAACGATTTATATTGTAAATGTCTTTCATTATATATAATGAGTTATTAGGCAGCCGTGTGTTGGTGCAGAGCCTAATATCCAATAATAATATAAGACAAATGAATAAACTAACAAAAAAAGTTTTGATGTATTATAAGAACCTGAAGGTGGCATATAGCACATTCACTCACACTTATGTATACCGAAAAATTGTCTTACAATAAATCTAACATATTGCTCAAAAAAGGATAACGACACATCATTACATCTTCAATTTTCCGCATATAAATGAATATTGCTTGTAATAGATTTTACTAGAATTCTAAATACTACTACAATGAATACACATAATATGCTCCATATGATCTTGGGTTCAAGACTTAGATCAGCATTTTCGAACCTATGTTTTTTCTGCTAGATGCTATGCAGAAATGACAAGCACGGCTTGATCCCCTTGAAGTCATCATTTATCATAACGCGCACGACATCATACATTGAGAAGTTTAAACATGTGTAGCCCATAATTTTTGGTTGAGTGTGATGCAACGAGGGTAAAATCGAGTATGCGGGTCCCGCACAAAGCTAACGACAGACTTAACTTTTCATCCCATATTCCCTTACCACCGTCAAAAATGGCTTTGACCGCAATACAGTGTTAATTTTGTAGCTTAACCAACAGCTTGACGTTGAGGAATTCACTCAGCACCTTCACGCCAACACTTCAAAAATAGTTAGAAAACAATACAATGATTATGATAATTCAATCTATTTATTTATAATAAAACAATGTCCAAAGGCAATTCAGATTAAGATGATCTAAAACCAAAGGTTAGTGATCAAATGGACCATTCATCATCTTAATAAAGAATGCAAAAAAAAGTCTACTCACCCTCTTGACAGCATATTCTGTTTCTCACCTTTTTCCAGGTAAGTGCGTTGTATATCCTACGCTAACATCACCTATGATCTGGAAAAAAACTAAGATATAAGAAATGAAAAGATGATGGAAAAGTTAAATTCAACGAAACTAAGCAATAAAGATGTTAAATTCGAATACTGTATTTTGAAAATATTACAAAGCACAAAGCATGATAAGATATGTGTATTATAGTTTCAAACTTAATTTATACAACAATAGATCAAAGCCTGGAACGCAAAATATGTTTCTTTTTCTAACTAAAAGTTTTCACTAAACTATCAATTATGACCGTAAATCCATAAACTGAGCAAACACTATAATGCATTGTGGAAACTAGAAGAGGGGGGTTTGAATAGTTTACGGTTTTAAAATTTATGTTTCAAAATATTAGATTCGATTCTAAGTGAAATCAATCAATCACAACAACTACGCAATAGCTAAACTAAGAACACTATAAGTATAAGCAATGATAAATGAGTGAGAGATGGAAAGATCAAATCAAGATAAGAGGATTTATAGTGGTTCGGCTACGAAACTCCTCTTCGCCCTACTCCACTCCCTAAGTATCCAACTTAGAAGTTCAATGCACTATATTAACAAACACCCTTTAGGCGGAGAAAAGCATACAACGTGGCTTATAGCAGTGACCAACACTAAGCTGGATGTCGAGTTATTCTCTGGATAAAACCAAACCTCTTACACAAGAACTCTTTCTACCTTAGACACTCTTGCATTTTACAAGGCCAAAATACTAAGCTAATCACACTTGTATTTTCCGGCCAAAATACTAACCTACATACCTTTGTATATTCAGGAAACAAATACAAAGCCGGTCTCACCAACTAATGTAACTGAATGATATGGACTCGATCTACATAATAAATTGAACAAGTATGATGACAACTATACTAGATCAACTTGTATCTTTGCAATAACTTAAGTTCTTGACTTGTACTTAATAATGAATCAAAGATTAGATCAATTGAATGAAATAAAACAAGTTGTAATGATCAAATGAAAGCAATTAAAAGTTTTTGTGATTAAGCAGAGAAATTCATAGAGAAAAATGATGATAGGTGTGAAAAAATAGCTTCTATTTATAGGCAAGAAAAACTAGGGATGCTCTTCCACGGTGTGACGGTTTCTTTATCGATAAGGAAACAGTCTACTCTTTAATGAAGCCATCCGTATAAATTACAGCTGGTTTTTGTCTTTTAGTGTCAACTGATAAATCTTGGAAAGATATTTCTTCTAGAAGGCTGAATTTAAGTTTAAACTTATTTGAATTGTTTTTGATTTATTTTGTATGGTTTGTCTTAAGTTTTAAAATAAATGTTTATTTCTTTTATATGAGAAAATGGTTCTTTGATCATTACTTGAGCTTACAAGTTACAACTACAGATAATACAACCATATTAAAGTAAGCACACAAATAAACCATATAAAATTAGCACGAATTAGTATCTATACATCAATACATATACCATGCTGGGTAAATATTCTGATGATATTTATTTTCATAAAGTTAAACTTAAGCTTGATAATGAAAAGTATTGGCCTAAAAAAAGCACAAATGGCGGTTCAAGGGGCATATATCATAATAGCTACTGTGGAAACTAGAGAGGGGGCGTTGAATAGTTTACAGGTTAATTGGCGTTTTATAATTTTATTTCTAAAATTGTTAGATTCGAGTATATGTTCAATCAATCAATAATATGAATCAATCAAGATAACTATCTACTTGTAATAACTACACAAACAATATAAAGAGATAAAGGAAAGAACGATCAAACCAAGACACCAAGATTTATAATGGTTCGGCTATGAAGCTCTTCTTCGCCTACTCTACTCCCTGAGTATCCGACTCGAGATTTCACTATGTCAACAAGCTCATTTCAGGCGGAGAAAACCATTTACACGTCGCTTACGTTATTTTCCGACACTAAGCTAAATGTCGAGTCTTAATCTTAGCTAGAACCAATCTAAGAGAACGTGCGAAAATTGACAAAGGTCTGACCAATGGAAAAAATTCGCCATGGGTTGGAAAGGCCTTTAGGTCTGACCAGAGAAGACAATCTAAATGCACGTGTTCTTCATTTGGCTGGCATAGACTTAAAACTTCATATAAGGGTATACACATAAATTTTACAAAATATGTGATAAAAAATCATATACAAGAAGGATGCAAAACATCTTGTAGCACAAAGTTAAGAAAACATTTTGTTAACTTTTTTGGTATAGACATCATTTTGTCAAATGTTCTCGGTAGCTCCATTTTGAACGCACAAAGAAGCGGAAAAACAGGTCAGCGTGAAGCGTATTAAAAACCTGACTTCTTTTGGGGAACCTTACTTCCACCCTCCTTAAACTTCTCTTGTAGTTTGTCCAACAATGGGTGAGCCGTATTTCCAATTGACTAATAATGTTATTGTATGTTAAGAAATCCTTTGTTAACATTAGTTTTTGTAATTTGCCAATATGGTGGGATTATAAATTGATCAAACCCTATATTGTACTCTAACATGTATCCGAAGACACAAGTAATTCCAATAATTCCCTCATATGCCGTAGCATGTAGTGGGGCGGGATAAAATTAAAGATCAATTCAACTCCATACTGCGCATATAAAAACTAAAGCTTCACAAGAAATCAAATTTCATAGTTTTAATGTCCGTATTAAATTTGTCCAAAAACCCCCGTTTCGCAAATAACACATAACAAGTCACAAGGAGTATGCTTAATATTAGACATGTTCAATCCAAATTTCTCTATAAGTATAAGCCCATTTTTTAAGAGTTTCATAAAGTCTATTTTGCAAATATTGAGCATCACATGGCATATCACATATAAGCAATTAAAACAGACAGAAAATTAGAGTAGAAGTGAAGACAGACTCTTATATGAAAGCAGTAAATCATATAATGCCTCGTGTTCTCAAAAGAGTCTTCCTTAATCGGAGAACCATAAGACTCTCATTAGGTTTTCTGCTAAAGTGCCTAGATCGCCACATCCATCATATAGCATGATTTCGCGAGTCTTAAGGCCGAGATAAAACAAGAATAGAATAACATGGCAGCTTAATTAACTTTTAATTTTAATCTATTCTTCTTTTTATCATATAATCACCAGTATTGATTCTAGATGTTTATTCATTATTTATGGCAAGTATTGCATATAATTGTTATAATTTTCCAATAAAAAATAAATAAAACAAGATTTCATGCAGCCCTAGCGTGTTTAATATGTGTGTTACAACACCAAACAAGTTGACCCGTGATGCCACTGTTGGGATTTAATAACCTATTAACCATTAACACTACGAGTACACAGCGGATATGGATCTAGTTTGGTTCATATGATTAACACACAATAAATAAAGAAAAGGGTAAACAAGAAAACTAACCCTTGAAGACAACTGCAAATGTTAATGAAACAAAGTGACTAAGATGTCACCTCTACGAGTGCTCACACAAACACGTCCAACGAGCACACCCAGAATGTTAGCCTACTTCACGTATAACCCTAACAACCTTTGTAAACCAACTAACAACTGATATCGATCACCAAAAGACCCTAAACCTCCTGTACCGAAAATCAGATTGCTAGAACAAGAGTTGTACCGAATTCGATGCTACAGTACCACCGAAAATCACCAAACAAACTCTAAACCCGTTTCTTTCAGTTGTCACACTTGAGAACCTGTTAAACCAAACCTATGAACTTGCTGGAACAAATGTGGGAACAAGTCACACTCGAAAAACCCTAAAAGGGATTATCAAAATTGATTAGCAAGTATAAAAGAGGACCGAAAATCAAAATATAAACCCTAATGAGGTTTAGGTTGCGTCTGATTTAAATGGAGGGGGAATGAGAGGAGTTTTCTGTGTTTTGTTGTTGTTGTGTCGTGCATATGAGCTTAGGATGAGGGAGTATATATACCCTCTAGCCCCTAACTTATGATAAGAATAAAAGACTTCCTCTTTTAGTCTTATCACAACTCCTCTCCAATTCTTATCTCCAAGGATGAACCTAGACACCCTCTAGATCCTTCCAATAGCCGGCCACCTCACTTAGGACAGCCTAGGATCTTGTCTAATCGGTTTTGGTCCTTAAGTCTACATTTAAGAAACGTTACGTGAAGCATAAAGTGTACTCTAAGTGTTTAACGTGTGTGCCCCCAATAGGCTCACACATTTCTAGTTATATATTGCTAGTCCAACTACCACATAATCCAACAGTATGTTGCTACTCACTTCAGAGGATTTCACCACGAGCAACGGCTTAGAAAAGGGGGCAAGTTTTTGACTCATGTTATGCTACTGATGGCACATTTGGGCATCACCGAGCAGCTCCTGGCATCTCAAGGTCTTGCTAGAGCTAAAATCAGTGTCTTGTAATGCACATAACTATAATATGGCTTCATTTGTTTCATCCATAAATTACTTTTTCCTGTCAATATATATTAAACACACTCATTCATCATATCGCAAGAAACCTTTTTTAGTATGAACTTCACCGCCTAACAAGTGTAACATGATTGTGTGCACCACCAGATTCTCAAAAAAAGGGGGACGAGTGCAGTGGTGGGGATGTGGTGTAATAAAATGACTAGATGGTAAACTATCATTGGATTTCGAATCAAATCAGTATAATCATTAGCTAAAGTTTTGGTTACCACTGATAGTTTAATATAGCTATTATCAATTTGATCTACTGTCACTCTCTAATACTAGTAAGTTAGAGAAACTCATTAGGACCACATTGAATCATGAGGCATCAATTAACGTGTAGTTTTATCTTATGCTAACATCACCACCAACCCACACCTTTTTGTGCGTGTATGAATCTCTGTTTGTCTTTGTCTGTTAGAATAACGATTATATTTACCAAGAAATTGTAATGAATTCGGGTACCACAACATATGCTCTTGCATATATAACTGATAAACTGAATATTCAAGCTATATCAGTGTCCACTGCAAGCACAAAACCGATTATAACCACTTTAATTTAAGAATCTGGAATGAAGTTGATGTAAATCAATGTTCTGTTATGTTTTCTTTTTCTTGTTAAGTGTACCATACGCTCTTTTCTTCCTCTATATCAATGTTCTTTTAATGTTCTGTTTTATTTTCTCTTTTTTTATCTATCTTTCATTGTATGTCTAGTTTCTTTTTAAACTTCTTTCCAGTTATAGGTTTGACTATGCTTTCAGATCACAGAAAGCTATTCCAAGTGGTACCAAATGACGTTAAGCATATGTGTAACGAGTGGGCCCTACGTGGACTTATCGTGATCAGTCTTGTTTCACAGATCACCTTAAGTCTACTAGCAAATGTTCGGAAATACAATCCAAGAACCAGAGTTAGAATGGCTCTCTGGTTTGCCTACATATTAGCATTAGCTGTTGCATCATCAGCGCTTGGTGTTATCACCCGAACCGCCTTAGACGTATGCAGCAACATTTCTCAGTTTGCAGTAGCTCTTTATATCTTCTTGTTGCGCCGCTGTTCTGATCTCCCTAAACTAAGTGTATTGGTTTGCTTAGCCGGTTTCATCAAGTGTTTTGAACATATTAAGGCTCTATGTTTAGCAACCACTGAGAATCTTCATGACTCCATGCTTGGTCCTCCTGCCGCGGTTCCCAATTATCATAAGTTTTTGGAGGATTTCTTGTTAAGAAAGTCACAGGGGTTTGATGAAAAGTGGAGGAGGTCGCTGAACAGTCCCTTACAGTCAATAAATCATTTATATCCTGAAGAAGGTAAAGAAATATCTGAAGCTTATGATCTATTTCAAACATTCAGACGGCTTTTTGTTGATCTCATCCTAACGTTTAAGGATAGAGATAGTAGTCAATCCTACTTCCGCCATCTTGAATCAAGCAATGCTTTCGGTGCTGTTGCGATTGAGCTTGGATTTGC
>BQNB010016873.1:16930-48423 GCA_026074375.1 Tanacetum coccineum | reverse complement strand
TGATTTGCCATTACCCTAAACCTTCTTTGTTTTCTTTTTATAAAACGGAGGGACCGAAATGGTCACTTTTTAAACTATGTTATAACTAAAAATCGGGCTAAAATAAAATGAAAAGAGGAAGAAACATGGGGGACTAGTGTTGCATCTTTCCCATTCTTCTCTTTTAAACCAAACGAACAACCCTGCAACCCAACCCACTTGGCGCCAAAAACCATACAGCCTTTTCCCACGGTTTTTGGCCAAAACCACCTTTCCAGCTCACCCCTCACCTCTTCCCACCTTACCCTGCCCCTATAACCCCTTTCCCTGTCAAAAACACTCAACCCGAGACCCATTTCAATGGTGAGATGGTGTGAATGGTAAAACAAGGGCTAGGATTGCTTTGGATTACTTCTACACTCACAGCTAGCACATCCCAACACAAAGAGAAGGCTGAGAGACTGCTATAAAAGAGTCAAGACCAAGCCGAACAACATCATCTTTTTTTTACCTTTCTTAGTTTAAAATTTTGCTTAAGTTTGCTTTAAATATTATTGTACTCAGTTCTTTTTAAGATTTCATTGTATTACTTTCAGTTTTAATCAAAGTTAAGTATTTTTGTGATATTGCATTTGTCAAAATTCAAAATATCATATAAGCCTTTTAATTCTGTTTAAACTTATGTAAGAGTGTGTTAAAGTGATTAAACCCCACTTATAATTACATGTCTAAGCTTTCCTTTCACTAAAATCAGTTAAAAAACGTTTTTTATATATTTAAGGGGGTGTTTGGTTTAGTGTTAAAATGGGTCAATATGGGTTGGTTATGGGTTGTAACCACTCAGCCAACTTTGGCTGAGTGTGTAGGCTTTATTAAGCCCTTTTAATCACAACTTTTAATTTGAAAATAAGTTTTTAAGTTGTTTCTATATTCTTTCAAAATTTGAATGAGCCAAAATGACCATAAGAGCTTAAGCTGTTGAAACAGCTTAAGCTCCTCATCTCTTGTGTTGTTTGAGTTACAAGAAGCCAAAAAGAAAGCCCCTTTGTTCTGTCCCTTTGGTTTGACCAAGTGTAAGTCAAAATGTGGCTTTGCAATTTCTTTGAAAACCCTCAAGTTTAAGCCCATTTATCAGCAGCTTTTTCTTAACCTTATTAGCTTAAATTTTGAAAATAAGCTCATTGACCACCCCTTGTTATCTGTTTGTGCTTTGTTTTGGCTAAAAAGCTCATAAGAGCTTGTTGCATAAGCTCAAAAAGCCCTTAAGCTCACTGTGTTGCCCTCCCCTGGTGCTAGACTCCATTTTCAGCCCACTTTTCTAGCTTATTTAGATAATAAGCCTTAGGATCTTTTAGCTTTTATTTATAGCTTATTAGTTGCCCTATAAATCCCTAAAATCTTATAGCTTATCTAACTTTCTAGGTTAGTTTAATTTAAGCTTAAAGTTCCCTTTTTTCTGTTTTCTTTTAAAAACTGTTAATATAGCCTAAGTACTGCCCAGCTTATTTTAGGGCTTATTCTAGAAAACATAGCTTATTTAGGATTCCCTTTTCCCTAGCAGCCTATTTCCCTTAGTTTTATAGCTTATTGTGCCTTAAAATCCCAAAAAGAAAGCAAAATAAGCTATTAAGCTTAATAAGCTACTGCAGTCTCAAAAAGCTCATTTTTCTAGCTTATTAAGTTGGATTCAGCTTATGCACCTTTTATGAAAAATGCTCCCCTCAAGCCCCTTAACAACATTGCTTTTATAGCTTTTTGATAATAAGCTGTTTGGACTATCTTTGTAATCGGGGTCCACTTCAGGGACCATTTGTGTAATTTTGTCTTTTCTAGTTAACATTGTTAGTCCCTGTGGTTAGTTAGCCTGTTACCCCGTTTGTCCTTGTGTCCTTTTCACTGTTAGTCCCTTAGGTTAACTTTAGTTAGTTTATTTAATTTAATTAATTATAGTTTTCTAGCTTATTTGTTGGCTTAAACCCCAAAAAGAAAGAAAAATAAGCTAAAAAGCTTATTTAGCTTTTGCAGCCCCAAAAGCTCACATTTATGGCTTATTCTTTGAGATTCAGCTTATGTGCCTTTTATGAAAAATGCTCCCCTTAAGCCCCTGAACAAGTTTGCTTCTTTAGCTTTTTGCTAATAAGCACTTTGGACCCACCTTGCAGTCGGGGTCCAACTCAGGGACCATTTGTGTAATTTACTTTATT
This sequence comes from Tanacetum coccineum, assembly GCA_026074375.1. Classification (NCBI taxonomy): domain Eukaryota; kingdom Viridiplantae; phylum Streptophyta; class Magnoliopsida; order Asterales; family Asteraceae; genus Tanacetum; species Tanacetum coccineum. The sequence goes on along the minus strand of BQNB010016873.1, from coordinate 46,240 downwards.
ATAGTTGGCTTTGTTAGTCCCTAGTGTTAACTGCCTTGTTACCCCGTTTGTCCTGTGTCCTTTTCACTGTTAGTCCCTAAAGTAAACAGCAGTTAGTTTATTTAATTTAATTAATTAAATTAGGTTTAAAATTAATTAGTTTAATTACTTTTTATATAATCAGTAAAATTTGGGCATTTTTATATTTTTAGAATTGTTAACTTTTTCTTTATTTTATTTTATTTTTTCAGAATTTTTATAACTTTTATTTTTTGTCTTTTTCTATTTTCTTAGTTTTAATTAGTTTTTAATCTTTAAAAATTCATAAAAAATCCAAAAATTAATAAAAAAATATTTTTCTTTTTTATAAAATTTTCTTTTGTCATTTAGTGTCTAGGAAAAATATAAAATTTAGTATAGGCTTAATTTTTCTTAAATTTCAGTTTTAGACCCGTTTTTACCGGGTAAGTTTTACCGTTTCTTTTCGTTTTACATTCAAACGACCTCCGTTTTAGTTCTAGTTTTCTTTATTTTTCAAGTTAAGTTAATTAGAATTTAATTTTGATTTTTAATTTAATTTAGCATTTATTTTCTTAATTTTTAGTATTTAGGGTTCCCGATACCTGATTCTGTTCCCCGTATTTAATTTAGATTTAATTTTAGACTATCCCTATAACTAATTTTGTTTCCCGTAGTATTTAAATCCCCATTTCCCTATACTTGTTTCCCGTAAGAAATAAATAGGTTTTATTTATTAACTTTAGTTTTAAATATAATCATATTTCATAATTCAATTTCTCATCAAACCAGGATAAATTTCATTGCACCATCGATGGACATAACGAACGGGAATATCTCTTCCGGAATCTTTTTATCATTGATTCTTACTTGTGTATATATATTTAATCTCTTTGTGTAGATTTTGACCTTTTGCCTTGGTCAAGGGCATTCGGTTAGAATTTGCATTTGAGTCTTTTTATATACGTACTATCACCAGAACCAGGTAACTGTGTCATCACTGTTTTACCAAAAGTATATTTATCCATTACCTAGAATAGAGAATTGTAATATGTACAAAGTACGAGTATACTTTGTCCATTCATTCTAGGACATGTACTTATTACCCAACGGGTATTACCCAATCCTTAGCCTATATATAAGATTGTTTTGAAAGAGTAAAAGTTTCTAAGTTTGTGCACTTAATCTTGAATCATCTACAAGTATGAATTAGGTTTTACTTTGAGTTCAGTGAGGAGATCAGACATACATTGTCATTCAACTCGTCTTACTTATTCCTGAAAGTAACTTAAATAATCACTACTACATATAAAGCAATAACATATCTCTCTCTTCATAAAATGTATACAAAATTTAAGTAATCACTATCACTGCTACATATAAAGCAAAAACATATCTCTCACTTCATTAAATGTATACAAAATTTTAAGTAATACAAAATTCAAAGCTTATGGTACAACTCCTAAATACACAAAAATTATTTTAACTTATACAACTTATAAAGCTTATGGTACAGCTCTTTCTCTCATTCATTACTAAAAAATTCTTTAAGTAATACACACTTATATGCACATTGTACAAGTTAATATAGTACATCGGTTACAAAACTTGAATTGAATATTGTCATTATGATCATCTCACTACTAATATTAAAGTGTTGTTTACATAAGTGACTTTTCTAATTCGGTGTTACGTCAATTATATCATTAGCGAACCTAAAAACTAAAAATGCAAAAACCTGATTTTTTTTCTTTTCAAAGATATTATTCACAAACTTTTTCGTTTAAGTCACTTTTTGAAAGATGTAATTCACAAACTGCTACTCCATTCAAGTTTTCGCAAGTTACATAAACTCGACGTGTACCCGTGCATAGCGACGAAATTATATAGCGGTATATAGTTATAATTGAGATATTGTGATTAAGTGTTTCGTGTAACGTTATTGAAATATAGATCGAGATTGAGATGAATTTGATAAATAAGAAAAAAAGATAATAGTTGCGTATGATGAATTTGTAAAGAAAAGATAAATTAGGGTTGCCATGCATAATTCGTAGGATGAATTTGTGAACCACTAAATAAGATATGAGTTCAGAAGTTGGTCCACTTTATTGCTCGCTACCGTTTTTATTACAAGTACCATTCACCGCTAATTATTACAACATCATAATATTACTTACTACCGTTTTCGTATCGTCATTATAACTTCATGCACATATACTTGAGATTTTAATATGAAATGGTGTCCGATAAAGTTATTCTTTAAAATTTTCGTCATACGTAAAGTGGTTATCACGAAAAACATATAATAAAAAAATATTGCTTGCCAAAACTTTTGCTTACAGGGTACCTGCCGCCGCATCGCGCGGGTACCCAACTAGTACAAGTATTGATGCACATTGTACAATCTTAAATGCATACAACAAAAAGTTAAAATTCAATAATACAAACATTCATGTAATATGTACAATTAACCAATGCACAATTATATATTTACTGGTTGATCAACACATTTAATGTTATTTTTAAAAAACCATTACTAATTAATATAATTTTTAAAACACTCATAAAATGAAAAGTACATATGTTACTCGTATTATTATATTATACACATTGTACAAATTAATAAAAAATGCAAAACTTTATACAATTTATATGCTAATACATATAGTTTTGAAAGCAGGACCGGACATGAGCGGTCACCGGTTCGGCTAGCAAATAAAAGCTGTCTGAAAACAAACCAAAAAGAACCGGTCATATAAAAATGGGTGAACCGGGCCTCATCGGGATCATTTTCCTTTTGTTTTTCTCCAGTTAAGTTAATCACAGGTACCCGTCATCCTAACGCGCGAATACCCTCATAGTTCATGATAATAAGAATTTAAACATTGCAAATCTTGTGTTATTTGTTTTAAGTTTTTAACAACTTATTATAACATTTCCATTACATTACCCACCATAAAACTAGGTTACGTTAACTTCTTTCTTAAACTAATCTAGTAAAAGAGAATCACATAGTTACGTTCATAAGACTTACGGTGGTCGAGTTAAGAAAAAAAATCGATCAAATCATTCTCGTCCTCCTTAGGACTCCATGGTTCTTCTATCTGATCCAAGTCTTTCTTTTGAGTATTATTCACTATAGACAGAAACAAATAAATATAAAAAAGATGATGAAATTATAAAATAAAGCGGTACGTATATGGGGTATAATAATGAACAGCTATAAATATACATAACTGAAGAAGAAGAAAAAAAAAAGAGAATCGAACCCCACAGCTGTGACGACATCGGCAATGTCGGCGGACCACTAGTTTTGATCACGTAGTAAATATAGTAAATGGTAAAGAAATACGTAGTACAAATCTACATAGTATTAGTTATGAGCCATGTGGGAAGATAGCCGAAACAGTACGCGGTATTAATTATTGGGGCCGTCTGTAAGGGTGCGCATGGTGCGCGACAGTACAGGGCTTCAAAAATTTTGGGAACCCCAAAATTTGTGCCGTTAACAATTATATACAAGTGTACATATATTTTTTTTCAAAGAGAAATGCATTTAGATGAACAAATATCTTAAATGAGACATATGTTGAACGTTTAGATAACTAATCTCCTTTATATCTTATAGACGATGACACTATATATAACTTTTTTTCTCGAAAGGCCTCGATATGTGATTTCGTTAAAGGTCCTCAAAACTTTTTAAAATTTCCTGTTAATTATGCCTGCAATAGCAATTTCTCGCTTTTTATTTCCATGCGGCACTTGTTTATTGGTTCGGCTTTCGGGTTTTTTTCACGTTATCCGTGGTGGAGTTTTTTCAGCAAAAACTGAACCGAATTAAATTTAAAGTGGGTTAAAGCGAACCGAAAACCTAAATTGAATTCAGTTCGGTTGTTATGTTTGACCGAAAACCCCGAATAATTTATAATTCTTTTTCATTTAGTCATACTTATATTTAACAGCAGATGTAAAGTATAATTCTATAATTTTTGAACATGTATTAAGATATTTTTTTAATAATTTGTTTATTTATATAAACTAGACGATTATCTGTGCATATCAACGATGGTGTATAGTAGCGTTAATGTGTGTGTGTGTGTAATTTCTTTTATGTATGTACTAGTTTATTGACCCGTGAAATTTACGGGGCCTTAAGAAATCGTGACAGTGTTTTTATAAGAGATCGATTTATGGTATTACGTAAATTAATTACATGCTAGAACCCGTGAATAAAAATATTAATGTTAACTTAAGATAAATATAAATTATTAAAACGCTATAAAAGATATTTAATTTGTTATGGTATATTAATTTGAGAATACATCATTTTGGAAAAGAGTAAAATAATCTAACAACAACATAAAAATGGCATTAAATTCACGGGGTTTTAAGAGACCGTTGACAACATTTATATAATAGACCGATTTGTGATATTATGTAAATAGATTACATTTAGATGTATGAATAGAACCGGAACTGAACTTTTCGATTTTTGTAAAACAAATAACCGAACCATTGATTTTAGTTTTGGTTATTTTGGTTGAGTTTTTTATTTTTTTAGTTATGCTTAGGTTTTTTCGGTTTTTGTGCTAACCCTTAACTATTATACTAAAACAAAATAGTTGTTATATAATGTTTTTTGTATTCGATACTATTTTTTTATACAACTTGTATACAAAATAGATATACACGAAGTTGTTTTCTTCCATAAGCATTCCTTTTGTGAAACTCGAGACATGCAACCTTGATATTCAAACCATCGCTGACATAACACATCATTCATTCCACAAATTGTCTTCTAGAAATCTTGTAAGTTTTTTCTTCTTAAATCCTTTGATTTGTTTGTTATTACAAATCGATTTAGATCTACCAAAATCATGTAAGTCTTTTTATATATCATGTTTTTTATTGTTAAATCGTTATAGGAATAAACCATAAGTTATGAAAGTTTGTTTTCAGAGTATTTGTTAGATTAAAACTTTATTCTTATGATGTAAATGGTTAAAAAACGATATGTTGTTTGTGATCAAATGATCCACCATTGCATAGTGTTTTCTTAGTTTGGTAAGTCTTACATGAAATAGTCTCTTCATTATAATTATGTAGACTTTATGGTTTAGGTTCTGATTTTTAACGTTTGTTAAGATTAGATTGTTTAGAAGATTAAACCTAAGATCTGTTTGTTATATCTTTTGATTATTAGTCGCTTTGGTGTTGTTTCTATGTGCATAGGTAAGCCTCTACTCTATAACTTTATCTTTGACGTGGTAATTTCTTCCCCTTTGCTTGTTTTATATATATTACAATTTATGAAACATACAATTCAGCCTTAATTTTTATTTATCCCTTTACATGCTTGATGTTTTTATTATAATTAGCATAAAAAGATAGTAGTTAGGCTTAGAAAAAGAGTAGTTAGGGCTTGATTACCTTATTATTTAAGAGAATAGCTTGGTTAGGTTTCTGGTCTAAGGAGATAAGTGTCAAATTGGAGGATTTGGGTTTTTTATATGTGAGTGAAGAATGGCGGGAAAATTATTGGAGATGGCGGGAGTAAACACCAAGAATACATTTCTAAACCCACCATTGTAGGTTTGTATGGGTAAACCTCTATTTGTGGGTTTCAAACCCAATATCAAAACCCATATGCCTCAACCAAACATCATGTTAACATTCCCATTCTCATACCTCATTCCAAAACCCATGCACCAAATGCACCTGAGCTGATATACAAGATAAAAGAGTGTTTAGCTCATAAGATTATCCTTTCGGAACTTACGGGTGTTATAACTTGATTACATGGCTTGTTTACTTCCATAAGTTTTAAGGCGATGAAAGATACATGTTATTCGTTTTTACAAATCTTTATAAGCAACTTCTATTAAAAACCCCAAAATAGATATGATGGTATTAAAATAGAGTTTTATATAAACGTCACCAACACAACAGGTGTTTTAGTACCAAATTTGTGTCTAAAGGTGATGAAAGAGATAAGTCCCAGCCATGTCATTTCTCTCGCAGCAGGACATAGTTTTTTTGCTATATTACCTTAGCGAGTCTGCATGGACGGGATTACATGTTATAGACTAATATTTCATTATGATATTTTGTGTCTTGTATTTTTTGTGTGATTGGCTAGATTATCATATTTATGTCATCTATAAAGCAAATAGGCTCATACTCGTGCCAACTGTGTCAGAAGATGACCAAATCAACAAAGGTTCAAGTAGCATTACTTATGAAATAACCTATGTCATTCTTATGATTGAACCTTTGACATATCCCTGTAATAAAATTGCTAGAACATTCATTTGTATGTTGCACTTAACATTTAAATGTATTTGTTTAAGTGTATTTGATTTCAACTTATAATTCATAAGCTTCATTTTTCCAGCTTAAGACTTATATAACTTTATTTTTTCATAATATGATTATATAAGCGTAAAAATATAAATATAAGCTTTTGAAAGATAAGCCAAAATCACATAAGCTCAAAATAAGCTGAATCAACACATTTGTATAGTGGTTCGGAATTTTTGGGACTCGGTGTTGTAGATCTCGTATAATAAGTTTAGAATGAATATTCGGTAGTATAATGATTGGTCTCGTTGTATCATGTTAGTATGGTTTATGTATAAGTTTAATGACCAAATACCCTAAACAACACAGTCACTTACTCGAGTCGTGTCTTTTCTAAGTTATTTGGCTAGAATGAGTTTACTTATTCTGATTATTTCGTATTCAAAGTATTATTAAGTTATGTTACATATCTAAACTTATTTGTCTATAATGCTGGTTGATAATAATTTTGTGTAAACATCATGGCTTATCTTAACATGTTTAATTATTTTTTTAGGAAACATGGTTTTGGAGTTTCTTTTTTTGCTAGATGAAGATACTTTTACGGACACGCATTTTAAGAAACATATTCAAATGAATAATGTATGACTTACTTTTGCAGAATCTTCCGGATATTTTTATGGATGAAGCTTTTAATGGAAACAGGTTCCTCTACTTGACAAACACGAGGAGGAACAGTTTCAAAGTATGGTTTCAAAAAAAGCAAGAGGAGATAGCTGTGTTGCAAGGAAAACGATGAAGGGATTTTGCATTAGATGATATAGATCCGGAAGCTATTATGTTGCATTTCATCTAGGAGGGGGATGATTCGTTCTATGTTACCGGGTATCATAACTTTGGCAGTGAAATCGGAGGATATGATGGAGTATAAAGACGTCTATCCATGTTTCTTTGTTGGGTTTTTGATTACCCTAACATACATAAGGTAATAATCTTTAAATGATTTAAATACTTTTATAATTGAACAAACTTGCAATATCACATTATGCATTAAAAACTAAAACTTTTAATTTTCATTTAAGCATAATCTTAATATATCACGAGGAATGCAGACCCGTGCGATGCACACGGGTTGTGTCTAATTGTTGACTGTGTAATGGTTCTGTGAAATGCTGATGTCTAAGTTTGATGGTGCATATTTTTGAAACTGGCCACGTAATCTTTAGCTAATACATAATCAAATCGAAAGCAAAAAAACTTAAGTAGATATCAACAAACAGAAAACCTAGCAAGAATGAAATATAAACAACACCCAGATGGTTAAGTAACAAATCCAAATGAAATTAGAATTTAAAACTAACCCATGTCATACAACATATTGCAAAATGACCCAGATAGATGAATAATAATCAAAAAAGTTATGAAAGTGTGTGAAGATGAAGTGGTTTGTGTGACGCAAATGATGACGTCATTTGGGCTTCATGTGTTTTGTATACATAGTCAATTTCATCACGCTTGCTTTTGTAATATATGTTCACATGAATGAGGTCGAGGTCAAGGTCTACTCATATGTCTTGGGCAAAGAGGCTTAGGAGTGTTCCAATGCAGAAAGCAATACCACGAATGAGAATGGAGGTTTTTCTTCCATCAAACCATTTTTTTCTCATTTCTACATGTCTCAACCCACTTGGCATTAATCTCAACCCGCTCAATGCTCTGCTTCAATGTCCTTGCAATTAAAGGCTTAGCACGGCTTGCAAAGAACTCTTCCACTTCCTTCACTTTCTCGTAAGATGAGATCTACACAAATAAAAGAAGACTTATGAGTCGTGATGACTTATTCTATTCGCAATTTTTGTGCATCAGTTGTATTTAACCTTACAGGGCCCTCAAAGCAACATATTATGGCATTTTTACACAAGATAGAACTTGGTGAAATGGTTGCAAAAACCTATGAAAAAGATTTTGAGATAATAATAAATAAAAGGAACATTTTTTAGGGGAAATACACTCAAGAAAGATAAGAAACCATATTGCTCTAATCATGTGCAAGTTCATAGTGAAGCACTTATGATTTCTAGTAAGCATTCCAAGGTAGTCAACAAAATGCTAGATTAAAATCCTTAGATCAAACATTTTAATATGATTTTCAAAATATTCACACACTATTTCCTACACAATAAATCTAATAATACACAAAAACAATTTCATCTAACTTGATAATAAAGTATGCAACAATGTCCAAACACCCCTGCTGCAAGTTGCAGCAGTATCCAAACACCCCTGCTACATAGTAGTATCCAAACACCCCTGCTGCATAGTAGTATCCAAACACCCCTGCTGCAAGTTGTAGAATTTATATTGTATGTCACTTGGATATAGCAGTATCCAAACACGCCTGCTGCAAGTTGCAGCAATATCCAAGTACCTCGAAGTTTAAAAGGTGTGATTTTTTTTTATTTAGTCTTAAGGTCAGATGGTGTTTGTTTCTGATATTTGATTTTACTTGAAACAATTAGTATACAAATCCTACCGTCAAGACATACATTAAAAGGTATTAAAACATATTAATTTGAATCGGATATGCAGAATTTATGTATTGCGGTTTAAAGAAAATAATGCATGAAATCAAGACATCCATAACGAACATTGATCTTGTATCTTGTACCACACATAAAAGAACTTGCACAATAAACTTACAGCAAAAGAGTGCAATCCATCGTTTATAACGTTCTGATGTTTTATATATGGCCAGATCGCAACTAACATTGTTTATCTGCTTCCTGACACTTGGTGTGATCGAGAACTCCTGAATAAGAATACTTTTTTATACTCTTCAAAGTCCACTCCTTTTACTTCTTTTCCTCCTCCTCCTCCTCCTATTCCTTCTCTTCAGTGATGCTACCAAAGAATTCACGTGTTAGCATTTTACGTCTGCTAACATCTTCTTCGCCGATACAACACTGCATAAAACATTAATTTCCAAAGAAAATTTCCAAATTTGCTAAATTTAATCACTACCATGGCAAGAAGACATGTTTGAGACAAACTATCATATCCCTAGAAACACAAACTGGACTTACAAAATGCAAACGAAAGATTAGACTGGATCATACTCTTATTTTCCTTCAACCAAAATGCGTAGGGTTTCTAGTAGTTTAGAAGTAGTCGATATACGAGCAAAGGCCATCATTTTTTTCCACGTCTAGAACCTGTCGAGGAATTCAATGCACTCATTAGTGACTGGTGGATGTCAGGGCACACAGGTTGTACTATCTGGCATCACAAATTAATAGTACTAACACTTGATTGAATTTTAATTACCCTGGCATAAAGCTTCGTATGGTTGATGGTCTACTCATTAACTGACTTCCTTACTCAATACCTTTTACTTCCCCCCGGAGGAATTTAATGTGATCCTTTTGTCTCAACTAATGTTAGTGTATGGCTTTGGGTCCTAAACACAACAATTGACTTAAAACACAACAAATAGAGTAGTTCTAAGATTGATAGCATTGCAAAATGAAGTCGTCTTTAATGACTGAAATTGTTGAACGACACACACCCAATTCCAACATCCTACGGTAAGCTAGGCAGTCTACCTGAATGATATAAGTTCCCACCAAAACTACATAAACTTACTATATCTATAATAAGACGACAAAGCATATCAGATTACCACATCTAAGGTTTTCGACTACAACTAATACTATAACTGTGTTTTTAAGATATAATAAGTACTTATATTATGTAAACTCGAAATAAAAATTAATCAAATGGTATAAAAGTAGTACCATTTAACTGTACCCTTTGGCAATCATGATACTATCCAACTTCTCATCATCCTCATACTTTCTGGATATCAATTTCCATTAAAAAGACACCCATTCCTCCTGAAATCCCCAAGGAAGAACTAAAAATCAAAATCACAGACACAATAAGCAGCTTCATAGTTATTTATCGCAAACAACCTATTTTCAAAACTAAAACTCGCTAGTTAATGAAAACAAAATTTCAAATAAAATCGGACACCAAAAAGACTCGCCTTCATTCTAATTATCATTGGCCAATCTTGTAATGTGGCTTATTCGAAACAACATATTTGCAACAGAAAACCAAAAGTAAGTAGGTCTATTAAGTAAATTTAAAAGAAACACGGTATGATAAAATGTTTCCATCAATCTCACTTTTGAACTCAATTAAGGTAATCATAAACTTTTAAAACACATTTCAGAATATTATCACCAATAAGATAAAAACACCACCAATAACAACTTTAAAAAAGAAAAACAACATAACTGAAAAATAACCTTGGGGACGAATGGGGTTCGCTCGTGCTCTCATTGAGGTCGAAGCTGATAAAAACCTTAATGAAGAAATTATAATGTCAGTTCCAAGACTGGAGGAGGAAGGACATAACATTGAACGAATGAGGGTAGAATATGAGTGGAAACCACCAAGGTGCTCAGAATGCCTTGTTTTTGGTCATGATACTAGTGAGTGCCCTAAATGTGTAGTGAAACCCACTAAGGAGTCTACGGAAGCTGGAGATGGTTTTACTATGGTTCAAAACAGGAAGAAAAAGGGTAAAAGTGTAGTGAATAGACAAATTAGACATGCAGATGGGTTTAGGCCTTCAAAGCCGAAACCAAAGTATGCTTGGAGTGTTAAACAAAATCAAAACAACAATGCTGAAATCAAAGTAACTTATGAGGAGTTTACCATGAAACTAAAAAATCATTTTTCTGCTCTCCATGATGATAATGTCGTAGTGCCTTCCAAGGTTACAGGAGCGTCAAGCAGCGGCGTGTTTAATGATGGGGATCTAGAAAAGTTGATTCCGACTTCATTGGATACAGATAGCGAAGTTGAAGACCTAGGAAACGAATATGATGTGGTAAAGACTAGTAAAGGGGCAAGCACTCCTTCTGATGAGTTTCCCAATGTTTAGTATAGCTTCGTGGAACATACGGGGTTTGAACCACACCCCTAAACAATCGGAGGTTCGGCAGATGGTATATAAGAATAATTGAAGTGTTTGTGCAATTTTAGAATCTCATGTGGATATCAATGCGCTATCTGACGTTTGTTCTAAAGTTTTTCACAACTGGGATTGGTCCTCTAATGCTAGTCTACGCTCGAAAGGCTGCAGAATTATCATTGGGTGGAACAAGGATGTCGTGGATGTTGTTGTTGTCTCTCTTACGCATCAAGCCATGCATACTAAAATCATACACAAGGCTGACCTCAAAATTATTTTTTGTACCTTTGTTTATGCAGGTAACGATCAAAAGGAGAGACGTGTTCTGTGGAATGATCTTGGTTTTCATAATACTTTGGTGCATGGAATGCCATGGATTTTGCTTGGAGATTTTAATGTAACTCTGAACATGGAGGATAGTCTAACTGGCTCGTCTTCTGTGACATCTTCCATGTGCGAGTTTAAGGATTGTGTTGAGCATATTAAAGTTCTTGATATCAATAGTTCAGGTCTTCAATTCACGTGGAATCAGAAGCCGAAGGGTAAAGGCGGTACTCTTAAGAAACTAGACCGTGTTATGGGAAACCTTGAGTTTGTGGACATGTTTTCGGGGGCGTATGCTATATTCCAACCTTATAGGATTTCGGACCACTCCTCGGCAGTCCTAAAAATTCCATCTATTGTCACAACTAAGCCAAGACCTTTCAAGTTTTACAATGTTCTTGCTCACAAGGCTGGTTTCTTGGAGATTGTCGCAAATCAGTAGAGTACTCAGGTGAATGGCTATTACATGTACCAAGTGGTCCAAAAAATGAAACTATTGAAGAAGCCGCTTCGCAAGTTACTTCATGACCATGGAAACTTTCATGAGCGTGTTACTAAGTTGCGTGTTGAACTAGACGCGGTTCAAATAGCCTTGGATAAAGACCCTTATAATGATACTTTGAGGGAGGAGGAAGCCGTATACCTTACGGCTTTTAATGAGGCTAAAGTTGATGAAGAGCGTTTTTTGAAACAAAAGGCAAATGTCGATTGGCTCGAGGTGGGAGATTCAAATTCTGCTTATTTTCATAAAACAATAAAAGGTTGTAATCAACGTAGCCGTATTGAAGTCATTCGTACTGCGGATAATGTAGAATTGACAGGCCCTTGTGTTCCTAATTGTTTTGTGGAACACTATCAGGAATTCTTGGGAACTGATGATCCTTGCATAGAGTTGGACTCTACTGACCTCTTCATGAAACATGTTTCTGATATGTCTTGTGCTCATATGACTAGGCCGGTTACTAACGAGGAAGTAAATAAGGCTATGTTCGATATTGGTGATGATAAATCACCTGGTCCAGATGGTTATTCATCGGTGTTTTTCAAGGAAGGATGGGATACGATTGGCAATGATGTGTGTAATGCCGTTCAAGACTTTTTTTGAAATGGTAAGCTGTTAAAAGAGATAAATCATACGTTTTTGGCCTTAATCCCTAAGGTTGCTACTCCCATGAAAGTAAATGACTATCGTCCGATATCGTGCTGCAATGTTATCTATAAGTGCATTAGTAAGATTCTTACTAATCGCATTATAGATGGAATTAAAGAGATCGTTAGTGAAAACCAGTTCGCTTTTATCCTGGGTAGGCGCATCTCGGATAACATCCTTATCACCCAGGAGCTTATGCGTAACTACCACCACAATTCTGGTCCCCTAGGTGTGCGTTCAAAGTGGATATTCAGAAGGCGTATGATACTGTAGATTGGCGTTTTTTGGGCTGCATTCTCAAGTATTTCGGTTTCCCTCCTGTTATGATTACTTGGGTTATGGCTTGTGTTACCTCAGCTTCCTTTTCCCTTAGTATTAACGAGGACATTCATGGGTATTTCCAGGGGAAGCGAGGGCTTCGTCAAGGAGATCCCCTATCTCCTTATTTATTCACGTTGGTTATGGAAGTATTGACTCTCATTATCCAAAGGAGAGTTCGGATATCTGATACTTTTCGATACCACCATCACTGTGATGATCTTCAAATCATTAATATTTGTTTTGCAGATGACTTATTCCTTTTTACCTATGGGGAGTTGGATTCGGCGAAGCTCATTATGGATGCTCTTGATGAGTTCAAGATGGTTTTGGGTTTGGTCCCTAGTCTCCCGAAAAGTACGGCGTTCTTTTGTGGTGTCTCGAACCATGTTAAGGCCTCCATCCTTAATATTATGCCATTTCATGAGGAAGAGCTTCCCGTTAAATACCTTGGTGTTCCTCTTATCTCCTCTAGACTCCTCAACAAGGATTGCAAAATTTTGGTGGAAAAGGTTCAAAACTGAATCGGGGATTGGAAAAATAAGTCTCTTTCATTTGCGGGTAGACTCCAATTGTGTCAATCTGTCATTTCATCTATGCATGTGTATTGGGCCTCCGTGTTAGTTATTCCATTGGGTATAATTCATGATATAGAGCAGATCATGCGCGGTTTCCTTTGGTGTAATGGCGATTTAAAGAAAGGGCGAGCAAAAGTCACGTGGACTGATATATGCCTCCCCAAGCATGAGGGGGGTCTTGGTCTTCGTAGTCTTGAAGTTTTTAACTTAGCTTTAATGACTACGCATCTTTGGAACATTGCGTCTAATAGAGATTCTCTATGGGTGCGATGGATTCATATGTATAAGCTCCGTGGTCGTAATATATGGGAAGTGCATCCTAGAGGTGATATGAGTTGGGGATGGCGCAAAATCCTTCAACTTCGTGAATATGTGAAACCTTTCTTTTGGACTGAAGTAGGAAACGGCTTGAATACATCCTTGTGGTATGATCGATGGTGCTCCTTAGGTCCTCTTATAAGGCTCCTCTCCCCGAGGGACATATATAGGGAAGGGTATTCTTTAAACTCATGTGTTGCTGATCTTGTTATGAATGGTGTATGGAACTGGCCGCAAGCATGGCTTGCTAAAGCTCCTGATATTGGAAGTATAACAGCCCCTAATCTAATGGATCGTCAGGATTGTTTACAATGGTGTGATGCTAATGGTACGAAAAGCAGATTCTTAGTGAAATGTGCTTGGGAAGCCTTAAGACCTAGGGGTGTGGAGGTTTCCTGGTACAATATTGTATGGTTTGCTCATTCTATCCCTCGTCATTCATTCAACCTTTGGCTTATTATGAGACGAAGTTTGAAAACTCAAGATAACCTGAGAGCGTGGGATGTTGGTCCGAATGTTGATTTGAGCATGCTTCGTTGTCCCCTTTGTGATACGCAGCGTGATTCCCACGAACACCTATTTTTCGAATGTGCGTATTCGGCAAAGGTTTGGGATTATGTTCGAGTCCTTGCTGATTTGGACAACGTACCACCTACTCTCATGGATATTGTGGCAACTCTTCTGGCTATGTGTAAAGCTAGAACGACAAGGAGTATATTTGGGAGACTCATCTTGGCAGCTACAACGTACTTTATTTGGAATGAGCGTAACAACCGCCTGTTCAACAAGATTAATCGCAAGCCTGAAGATATTCGAGATATGATTTTTAAAGATTTTGACGTTTAAATACAAAAACCCATCAAATGTGTAACGTCTTCTTCAACGATGGAAGTTGCCTAACTCTTTTAGGCTGTATGGCAACTGATGTGCGTTCTCATGTTGATTGTTATTGTTAGTTTTGTTTCCAGGAAATATTTGGACGTTTACTAGTATATCTAGAGTGCTAGGCATATTCAATAGAGGCATGTCTCTATTGTAGTAGTTGTTCAAGCGTTTGTGCTTGAGGTTAATGTGATACACAGTCACATTCCATTGTATTTTTTTTTTCCTGTGAGTAATACAAGTTTACCGAGGTAACCCTTTACCTAAAAAAAAGAATTATTTCTTTTTTCCTTAGCCAATTATTTCCTAATCTCAAGAGAAGGTGGAATAACCTAACTTGCAAGCCAAGTTTAGGAGGATATAAATAGAGGCTTAGGGTGTTTAGTTTTCTCATAGCTTGAAAAACTAAATCCCTAAATTTTCTTCTTCTCCCTCCCTTGTGCCGTGCGATCGAACCAAACACCCCTAGGGTTTTGGTTTTTGTGATCGAACCCAAACAACCCTTAAAGGGTATTTTCGTGTTGATTGATTCAAGAGTCGAATTCGTTTGGTGATTTTATGACTACTAGTACTAGCATACTTAATTGTTTGCTAAGAACGTATTATGTGTGTTGAAGTAGAGAGATCTTACTTTAGATCTTGGGTGGTTTTAGCATGGTATCATTTATTATACACATGCATATATTCAAGAACGGTGTCGTTTATTATTAAAAGGTACACGTTTCTTGATCCCTTGTTAACTATGTTATTCTATACGTGTTTATTTATCTCGTTGCGTACTCGTGATCTTTAATGGTTAATAGTTGTTAAAACCCAACACTAACTACTCGCGGATCAGATGAAGATAAAAAATGGTTACTTCTGTACTCACTTTCCTATTTAATTGTAAAACAAAACAACATGTCACAGTATATTTTAATTAATTATTAAAAAATATCAATATTAACAATGACAAAGGCAATGATAGCCACCAAGATAACAAAGAAACATTTCTGCTGAAAGTTGCATGGAAATAAGTAACCGTAACTGAAGTATACCTTCTTTATGCAAATGTCAAAAGCAACGACTATTTATTCTATTAATTCACAGCAATTTCACATCTCATTTAAACACTAAAAAATCCGCTAATTTTTTAATCAATCCATCGTTGAGGACTGAAGACAGTAGTCTATGTGATGATGCCTGTCTCGATGCTCTTCTTTATAGCTGTTGTGTGAGGACTTAACTTCACAATTACATCCAAGTGGTCAAAAATTCCTACACACCTATTCTTAATTTCAATTAATTGAGCTTTCATAAGAGTAAGAAATGCACAACTGATTGAAGCGACTTTTGCTATCCAACTGGAGGATATTCTATGATTAGATCATGCCTAAGCAGTCATATGTTTTCTGTTTAGATACTTATTGTAATAGATTTTATATCCCTAATTAACAGAGCCTGTTTCTGGCTGATATAAGCATATAACATGGTTAAAGTTCACTAAACCTACCAAAGTGGTTCGCGTAGAGGTATTGAGATCGATTTTATCCTTTGTCCCATTTGTGATAGGGGGGTTGAATCTACGAGACATATATTTTTTAGTTGTTGTTTAGTTAGACAAATTGCGGGCAAAATTTGTTCTTGGTGGGATATCGAATATTCGGACGTTAACTCCTTCGCTGAATGGATCAACTGGATGGCCTCTTTACGTCTTCAGTCTAAAGTTAAGATGATGATCTAAGGTGTCTTTTTTGTGGTTTGGTGGCTTGTGTGGTCTTATCGAAACAAACTTCTATTCGAGAAGAAACCTTCAAAGGCGATTATTTTTGATGATGTTGTTTCCATATCTTTTTATTGGTGTAAGTCTAGATGTAATGCATCGTTCAGTTGGGATGATTGGCTTAAAAACCCTTCTTTGATTTCTCTGTAATTCTAGCTCCTTGCTAGTTTCTTAATAAAATCCGCTGTTCAAAAAAAAATTAGTGATAAATAAGTTTGTGTGGGTCAATCTAAACCCACTTAACCCAACAGCGAGATGCAAGTACGACTAAACACATAAATTTTTGAACTAATTTTTTTTACAAAATTGAAAATGGAATTACTTGTGGGTTGACTTCAATAACTTGCTACCCTCATTTGACTATCTCCATTGAGTACACCTTATTAGTTTCCTGCGATATATACATATCAGTAGCCAAAGTGAAAGATGCAACAAAACATTTTACGCCCTATCGTCCAAATTCGATGTAGGATTTTCATAACATGCTGATTGAGTTTTAGATTGGCAATGACTGAAGCAAGTATTCGTAAACATTCCCGGATATGTAAGGAAACGGGTGAAAGCGTTCCTAGAAATCCTGACTGAAATTCTGTAGCACAAAAGGTAAAACAAAGCTTTCATGACATTCAAATCGAGAGAACGTAGCGAGGCTAGCTTGATCACATATAACGAAACAATTTAAAGTTCAGATGCTCAATTGATACCTTTTAATCTTTTGACTTGGCTTGTCGAGCATTGATTCAAATCATTCTTGCACGCGGTGGGTACTCACATTAAGCAGATGGCCCAACCTGCGTATGACATAATTAATGATCACGGATATCTGTTTCGATTACAGGACATAGTTCTGAATAAGTGTATACCCTTATTCTAATGCAATGTTTATTATCAATCAAAAACTAAAAATCATAATTACTAATCTTTCAGTCACATTTGACCGAATAAAACAACATTTTTTGGGCTTAGTTCCAGTTTTTTCTAACAGTCCACTGTTACGCAACAAATGCTCCAAATTTTAAGCTAAATTTCATACCTATATTCTAAATACAGATAGCTGTAATAAAATTAGCATGCATTTAACCATCATCAGTACGAATTAATAACAACAAAACACACCTATCAATATTTTAATCACATTTAAACAAAAAAAAATTCCATTTATGATAATCCATCAATCCACGATTTACCAAAACGAAAAAGTACATTTCCTTGATTTTGTTGATCAAATTTCAATCATACATAAAAGTAACAAAATCAAACAAATAGCCAATACAATTCAACCAAATTTCAACAAAACCCATTTTCTAAAAATCAAATAAATAAATATCATACCTTCGCACAATCACACACATGCATCATATTAACTATATTCATCTCTAGTTTTGAGAGTAGACCCTTCAAGATTATACCTATTAAATCAAATAAAATCTGACATAATTATTATCAAGGTAATGGGTAAATAATTTCAACATGTTATCACAAAAAAAAGGCACCTTGAATTGAAAATTGCTGTCAAAAAAGTGATCTGTTTGAGCCGTTGAGTTGTGACTGGGTTTTGGATCTTCAAGCTATTGGAGAAAAGATTTATGAACTGTTGCAACAAAGTCTTCAATCAAAGAAAAACTCCTAAATTCTAGTGTATAAAAATGAAACTTCCAAAATTGTTTAGAACCGTGGCGGTGGTGGGGAGGTGGATGTGTTGAATGAAAGTGGAGGTGGGGAAAGAACACGTATTTCTGCTAAGAGATACGTGTATCATTATGAGAGAGTGGGGGGAAAATTTATCAAATATTTTATTTGCTCGCCTTCTAACCTTTTACTAAACCTAATATTTTAAGAATTTATTACTGTTTATAACACAACACTGTAGCTGTGTAAGAGGTGTATAAATTTATAAATAAAAAATGATAGTGTTACTGTTCATTAAGATTATTATAATAATTTTATAATATAAAAAATGTTACAGTAGATTATGTGAGAAGAATAAGAGTTTGACAAATGTATAAATTTATAAATTCATATGTTGGATTATTTATTATTTTATTTTTTTCACATGAAAGAAGCATAAACTGGTTAAAAAAATTCCTATTTACGCTGCAAGTTTTTTTTTTCTAGTAATCGTCATTAAATTTATGATGCCAAGTCATTAACAAATTAATGGTGAAAATGTAAGATATATTAATAAATACTAGCTTGATAACTACGGAATAGTAAGTTGTTATATATAGTGAGCGGATGCGCGATAGGTCTGACGCTGGTACTAGGGAGGTATCTCTTTAGTGTGTGCTTGTTCTTAATGCTCTTCATCGCACAAACATTAAAATTTTGTGTAGATGTGCCAACCTCAAAAGAGGCCGTAATATTTTGCCAGTCAGGTTACGAAACGCATAGTCAGCCTAATTATAGATGTACTACAAAACTGAGTGTTTCCGTTTTCTCCGACTGAGTACATTCTACATCTGACTCAGTGCCTAGCGAAGTCATGGAGCTTTTCCGAATACAAAAAGATGGCCACATTGAAAGATTGACGGGAACTAATGTTAATAAAAATATTTGTGTTCTTGAGTTGAAGGAAAAGAAAGAAAAAAAGTTGATTCAATTACAATTATGTCCATGTTTGAGAGGTTTCAAGTTAAAAAGCAAGGACAATTATGTCTTTTGACATGTAAAATATTACTTTCTTTCCATTTCCTCTCATTTTTGGGAGGAAAGTTTTAGTCAACAATTTCTTTTCATTTCCCTTCTTTTCTTTCTTTAAAAAAACTCAAGAACACAAATTTGCTTAAGTATCCTTTTTTTTCCCTTCAAAATTAAACTTAAGAACAGAGTGTTAGGAAGCTACAAAGTGGGTGGCTAACCATAGTGGGGGAAATGGGCCTGAGGCGTGGTTATATGACTATGCTGATTTCAAGAATGTATTTTTAGCCGGAGATAGTTCTGGGGCTAACATAGCCCATAACATTGCTATACGAGTTGGACTGAGCCCATCTAACTCGGTTAATGATATTAACCTCAAGGGTGTAATTATGCTCCACCCATATTTTGGAGGAAAAGATCCAATAGGGGAGGAGTCTGGGAAAGATCGGGATTTCAAAGTGCTTGCTGATTTAACATGGAAGTTGGTAACCTCGTTACATATAGGGCTAGATGACCCGTTGTTTAATCCGGCGAAGGACCCTCTTATTTCAAATTTCGGGTGCTCCAAAATACTTTTATGCGTTGGCGAGAAAGATAAGTTTAAGTTAGGGGTTTGAATTACAAGAAAGTGATGGAGAATAGTGGATGGAAAGGAAGAATCGAGTTGATGGAGAGTAAAGGAGGAAGTCATGTGTTCTTTTTGTTTAACCCATCAAGTGAAAATGCACGTAATTTACGCGAACGGATTTGCACTTTTATCAATCCGATTCGTAGCAAGGCTTGAACGGTTTTCTAGTTGGATCGAGTGCAAAGAAATGGCAAAGTAATAAAATGAGCATCACAATGGAAATAATACAAGTAATTAATCAAGTCCCACGATTACTATGTTTAGTTGCATGTAAAATTAGAAAAAAAATCATTGAAGCATCAAGCTAGCATTGTTGCTTGCTATGCAAATACAATGTACGTACGTAGTAGATATCTACTTCTTCTACGATTTTATGAATCTAAACATCTCAACTAAATGTTATTCTAGTTACCTTATTGTATAATGTATAATTTCTATATATGAAAAAGTGCAAATTTTGTAATACGTGATATATTGATTAATGAATTATATGAGAAAATATATATACTCTAAAGTTTTTGCATTAAGGAAACCTAGCAACGAATTAATACTTCTTAAAAAAAAGTTATAGTTTTCAAAAGGCCTTAAATTCAAGAACTTGTTAATCGTTTATATTTCAAAGAGACCTATTTAAATTGGACCTTAGCCATGAAGCTACTTGGGTGTTCTACAAGTCACTATTTAGCATATTCTTAGTTTAAAAAGAAAGTTACAATAATTACAAATCAACCTATTCAAGTTTGTAGTTTAGTTTACCCTCGACGACAAATAAAGATGAGAATCTTGATAAAGTGTGACTAAAACTAAATGGAAATCTTAGCTTTTGGAATTAGTATTGATTCTTTACATGTTCAAGGTTATATATATTATTGCCTTCTGAGAATCCATATTAATCCCAATTAAATAAAACCATTTTCATTTTCAAGCTTTTTGTCTCTCAATTGATATAAGAGAAGAAATATTTGTCTCATAACTGCCTTTTTGAGGATTCTGCAGAACTTTCAAGGAGTAACTATTCCTCTTCATCTTTTTATATCCCATTAATATGTTTTTATTTTACACCATGTTTTTTTTATCGAACTTGTATGACATGTTTTTTTACACCATGCTGGTCTCGGGGGTCTGTAGAAATTTATAGATCTTTACGACTTATTGCTAAATATGATTTTTCTCAAACGCACCAGGTTTAGTACATACGATGTTTTAAATTTTGTTTAGTACGTTAGTCTATTAAGACGTTAAAGGTAAGCGGTTTTTTGCTATGGTTGTTGATCGTAAGGACCTAGAGGTAACTTGTTAATTTCTTTATCATTCTAATAAAATCGCAGGCTTAAGTTATTTTTCCATTATATATACGATTCAAAATAAATTGTGTACCTGCTCACATTTAGTCATGATTTCATTCCTGAAAGTATATATTGGAACACTTTTAGTGTGTGTTGATTACATATTCCATTACTATAGGTAACTTTAAGGTGAAATATACTTTGAATATGATAAATTGGTTCATGCAAATGTACGTACATGAAGCTGTTTATAATCTTTAATGTTGTTAATTTGATCAGAGACACGATGGGAAGCAAACCAGTTCACATAAAAGTATTCATCGACAAGAAGAAGAAAAAAGTGATGTTTGCGGAAGCAGAAGAAGACTTTGTCGAAATCCTCTTTAGTTTCCTCACTTTGCCTCTCGGAACAATTGCAAGAATTTCAAGCAAACACGGTGACTCAAAAGATATAAAATTCGGAAGCTTGAATTCTCTATATGAAAGTGTTGAGAATCTTGACAATAAACATTTCTCTAACGAGCATTGCAAGGTTGCCCTTGTTACTCCAAACAGTTCATCGCTTTCTCTTTGCCAGAAGCTGAAAGTAAATCTAAATGACACAAAGCTCGTTGATGCTCTTGTTAGTGATGCTACAAGTGAAACGGTTTTTGTCCAAAAGAAGGCGTCTTTCATCATCACTGACGATCTCAATGTAATACCGGTTATGCTTGATACAAGCATTTCCCTCCTTAATTCTCTTGGTGTCGAATACATTGATTTGCTTGAAGAAATACCCAAGGATTTTGGTTTCGAAGAGGTACGGTTTTATTTACATGATTTGCTTTAAGAAATTTGTCATATTAATATTTGCTTCGAATTATTATTTCAGTTTTCGAATCTACTCAAGTGGTCATTGGTGACAAATAATCCTCTAACAAATCTCGTGCTTGGAGGAAGTAAACCATGCTCGTGCTTGTGCCCATACTCATTGAGCACAAAATGTTCTACATTGATAAATTCCCCGTTAATTTCGAGTTACACTAGTCAGCCTCAAACAATAAAGTTACTGGTACAAAAATCGCAAAAGAAGGTATTATGCGCACAAGTGGAGAATTATTTTGTCGAAATGTTATTTAGCTTCCTAACCATCCCGTTAGGTGCTGCAAAACGTTTAACAATGGATAATTCTTCTTCAAAGGGTATAAATAACTTGTACAATAGTATCTCAAGTTTAGGAGATGGAAAGTACTTGAAATCAGAAGAAACCAAGGCTATGTTACTTAGCCCAAAACTCGCAACTAATTATCTTCGTGTGACTGAGTTGCTTCCGATATATGACAAAAGCATAGGTCAAGGTAGTTTCCTTAAGGAACAAGCAACATTCATAGTTTCTGATGATCTTGAAGTAACAGTCTCGCCGTCTTTATCCACTATTTCAAAATTCAACACACTTGGTGTTCCTGTTAGCGATATTGAGGTTATGGAAGTAAGCATCGGTGAACAAGAGGTAAACATATAGCGATCGAATTATAAATGTTTACTTTTAAAAAAAAATCTAGCTAGTTTTATAATAACACCTTGTTATGTGATTATGCAGGCACTTTTAATTCTCAAGGCTGCTCTTAGCTCAACATCAACTTTAACCGATTGCCTCAGCGCGTTTAGGAAGGCAAAATTATGGACTTGAAATCGCTGTCAATGAATTTATCGATGATATTAGTATTATGGTTGTGGAATATGGCTCGTGGAGTTGATATTTGAAATGTATATAATCTGTTAAAAATGGAACATCTCAATAAATAATGAAAATGGTCAAGTCAATTGATATGAAATATATAAGTTTGTTTGATAATTGGCCATTGCACTCCAAGGAGCCAAAAAAATTCCAACTGAGTTTATGGTAGTTTCTTTTAACAAAAAGTAGCATGATACTCGTGCGATGCAGCGACGATAAAGAAATGATCAATTTTCTAGCAAACAACTTTATTCGGTGGCACCCTTTTTGTGACAGTAATTATGAGTGTTATAGTCTTCTCTTCTTGCTGAAAAATTAATGTTGAAATAAGTTATACTACGTAGGTATTTAACTATGAGGCAATTTCATATTTCCCTAATAAAAAACATCAAAAGTTCATATTTCCTAGCATGTATCAAAATCATTATATGTTATATATTATTGAGTTGTAAATTGGCTAAATATGATATTTTAAAGTTTATATTGAGTAAATATGAAATTATCCCTTTAGCTAATATGTCTGCTTAAATTTCAACAATTTTTTTTGTTAATAAATAGTAAGCATAAACATCTTTAATATAATAAAAGAATTAGATTATTTCAGAGTTTTATATGAAATTAAATCTTATTTAAAAAAATTGACCAATCAAAAAGCTTGATTTTGTCATGTAGGCAAAAGCATGCGATTAGTCGATAAAAAGTCAAAATTGAATCCAATTTGGTCAAAATTAAAAATTTCCGGTGAAAGAATTTGGTGGAGAAAACAAAACACATAAAAATATGTGTCAAATTTGTGAATTTTTTTTTTTAAAAAGAGGGGGTAATTAATAAAATTTGGTGGTTGATATTTAAATAAATAATACGGAGTTAAATGTAAATTTATAAATTTTTATATATTTTAATAACTTTACAAAATAAAAAAATAACCCATTATACTTTATACATTCTATACTTTATACTTTAAAAATACAACATTTATAAAATCTATTTAAAGTTTATACCAAAAAAAATAAGAAAAAACATATTAAACTCGCATAAGAAAAAACATATTAGATAAATTTGAACAACAACATCAACATTAACACTCATGTGAGTTAAACAATGTTAAATCTTTCATCAAAACAAAATATTTACAAAATATAAATTAATGTTTAAAAACGGTTTTTTTAATTTACCTGGTCGAGCCACCGGGTCACGGTTCAACCGGATTTTTTGGCAAAATCCGGCTTCCGGCCACTGACCGATTTATGGTTCAACGGACAGGGTCAACCCGGGTTTTAAAACACTTATATTAATACATCATGAATTTTTTTAATGTAGAACCACATGCATAATCATTAGTTGTACTAATATCTCAATTATAAAACGTTAACACGGGAAATTTTTTATATGCCCATATATTAAACAAAATTTTTAAAATAAATTTAATTTATATGAAAGCCTCATGCGTGTACGGGACTTATAACTAGTATATCAGTAACTAAAAATAAAATACTCACATATATGTAGTATTGTTCTATGCAATTGGGTTGCTTAAAGTCTCATACTCTCGGATGAAATAATTTAGGGGTGTTTACAAATTGGCACTACAAGAAAAACAGCTTTTAGCGATCAAACTTTTTTTGGGACTACGGAGAATAGTCCTAACAAGTTCACTAGATGACAAAAACACCACTTTTGTGGCTCAATCATTAACCAGTATTTTTAGGGACTACATATGTGATCTTTAGGGACTACATGTAGTCCTTAAATGTTTGCTACACGACAAAATAAGAGTCTCATAATTCTTTAAGTTTGACTGTCATTTATCGGGACTACGCATAGTCCCTATAAGTTTGGTCACCAAAACAAAATAGTCAAAGTCAAAAAAAATTTAGACCCGTTGGAGGGAATTTTTGGCGCCTAATATTTACAGGACCACGTGTAGTCCCTATAAATTTAGTGACGAAAAAATAGTCAATGGTCAAAAAAATTTAGTACAAGTGGAGGGAATTTTTGGCGCCAAATTTTAGGCGCCAAACTTTATGGGACTACATGTAGTCCCTAAAAACTTGTCACTAAAAAATGATTAAAATTAATAATTATATAAAAATGATTTGAAAATTGTTAAACATATTAAAAAATGATTTACAAATAATTTAAACTAATTAAAATGAATTAAATAGTTTAAATTACTAAAATTAAATATAACCTCACACTTTAAACCGAATCGATGTGAAACCACAACAAATAATTAAAGCATACGAACTACATCTAAATATCACACTTTAGACCGAATCGATGTGAAACCACAACAAATAATTAAAACATACAAACTACATCGCGCTTAAAATCCCCGCCTAAAAATTATGAAGATATTAACAATAAATATGATACTTATATACATCACCACCACCAACTCTTATCCTTACAAACTCTTATCCTCACACCACCACCATCACCAACCGGTGTTGTGACTTATGCAAATGGAGCCATATGAATCTTTTCCGTGTCGTTGTGAAAAAGAAGATGTAGTGCTGAGAAAATCACATAAAACACACAGCTTTGGTAGACTTTACTATGCATGTCCTCGTTCAAAGGTAAACAATCAAAAGTTTTTTTATTTATGTAATATATAAATAATTTGTTTTTTAAAATGACATTTCCTATGATTTTTATTGTATAACAGCCATCACAATAAGATCATGGATGTGGATATTTTAAATGGAAGGATGAGATCACTTTTGGAAACGCAAGCTGCACTAAGTCTTGGAAACGCAGAGTGTTTAAACTGCAAGCTCTTAACTATGAAGATAAAGATACTAGAGGCAAGACTAGCCATGGAGAGGCATCCCAAGCACCACGCATGTCAGTCAGCTGCAATACTTCATGCACTTTTGAATGAAATGGAAAACCTTCGTGTGGAGTAGTAGTTAGCATATTTGGTAGAATGTGTTAATTAGAATGTGCTAGAATAAAGGAGATTGAGGGGATGCCCACGTTTTCATGTTTTCACCCTTCTAGGATGTAGTGGTTTATGTTTTTTTTTATATTTTAAAAAAGAGAGGTCTTTTGTTTATGGATATACAGAAAATTGCTCCACGACCATCTCTCAATTCAATCTTTTCTTATTTCTCATCTCGACATGTCTTATATAACGAAATCACCTTGAATCGTCCTCTTAACATGTCTTGTATAACGAAATCACATAGACTCGTCCGCTTAACATGTCTTATATAACGATACCATATCGACTCATTCATTAAACATGTCTTGTATAGCGATACCATCTCGACTCATCCGTTTAACATCGCATGTATATCAACATCACCTCTACTCGTTTGCATAACATGTCTTATATAACGAAATCACCGCGGCTTGTCCGCTTAACATGTCTTGTATAACGATACCATATCGACTCATCCGTTAAACATGTCTTGTATAACGATACCATATTGACTTATCCGTTTAACATGTCTTGTATAACGATACCATATCTACTCATTCGTTTAACATCTCTTGTATAACGATACCATCTCGACTCATCCGTTTAACATCTCTTGTATCTAGATATCACCTCGACTCGTCCGCTTAACATGCCTTGTATAACGAAATCACATCGACTCGTCCGCATAACATGTCTTGTATAACAATACCATATCGACTCATCCGTTTAACATTTCTTGTATAACGATACCATATCGACTCATCCATTTAACATGTCTTCTAGAACGATAACATATCTACTCATCCATTTAACACCTCTTGTATAACGAAATCCCCTCGACTCTTCCGCCTAACATGTGTTATATAACGATACCATATCTACTCATCCGTTTAACATCTCTTGTATAACGATACCATCTCGACTCATCCGTTTAACATCTTATGTATATAGATATCACCTCGACTCGTCCACTTAACATGTCTTTTATAATGAAATCACATCGACTCGTCCGCTTAACACGTCTTGTATAACGATACCATATCGACTCATCCGCTTAACATGTCTTGTATAACAATACCATATCTACTCATCCGTTTAACATGTCTTGTATAACGATACCATATCTACTCATCCGTTTAACATCTCTTGTATAAGGAAATCACATTTGACTCATCTGTTTAACATGTTTTGTTTAACGATACCATATCTACTCATCCATTTAACATCTCTTGTATTATGAAATCACATTGACTCGTCTATTTAACATGTCTTGTATAACAATACCATATCTACTCATACGTTTAACATCTCTTGTATAATGAAATCACCTTGACTAGTCCGCTTAACATGTCTTGTATAACGAAATCACCTCGACTCATCCGCTTAACATGTCTTGTAATAGAAATCACCTCGATGCATCCGCTTAGCATTTTTTGTATTAACTTAAATGCGAAAAGTTCTAACAACATTCATTTTGAATGAACGTTATTATGGTTTAACACCGCTCGATTTATTTAATTTTAAATTTAGTTAATTACGGTATAATTAATGTTACTAACATATGCTTTTTTAAAAAATTAATTTATTATATTACTAAGATTTTAAAAAAAAGGAAAAACCTATAGGGACTACATGTAGTCCTTATAAGTCATGATGTAGTCTCTATAGATTTCGCTCTAAAATTTCACTACACAAGTAAGACAAGTCTTTTACCTTGAAGACCCTTCTAGATCACATCATTGGAAGGTTGTCCAAGATGTCAATCATCGAAAGATTTGGGATAAAGACGTCATTGTAGATGCAGATGTTGTTCATGACAGCAACTCATCTCATCTGATGTTGCATTGACAGCTAATTTAGACGATTTGGAATATACCCGGTTGAGTAGGGCCGGTCCATCAACAGAAGTTAGTTGTATTCCTACTTATCACGTCGACGATGATGAGTTTATTGATGATGATGATGAATATAATGTTGTTCATGTTCTTGGTAGTGATTCTGAAGATGATGATTCAGATTGATATGAAATTGGAGTTGTTTTTACAATTATGTTTAGTGGTTCGAATTGCTTATTTAATATGTTTGGGTACGTGTATTTTTTATTTGCGAACTTTAATTTATATAAAATTGTTATCAAGTTGTTTTTACAATAAAAGATTGCAAACATAGAAAGATTGAATTAAGTCAAACTTCTCCACTCTAGCTTGTTTCTCAAAGATAGATCTAAGCTCCTGAATCATATCAAACAGATAGTACAATTCAAACTGTCTATGTAGTTCAGGGGTCATACTCCCAAGCATAAGACAAGCAATCTCAGTATGAGCATCATATAGAGCTGTCCACTGAGCCACAATACAGCAACAGGCTCAGGAGCAGGAGGTAAAGGCTGTTCAATGACATGCATTTTCTTCTCAACTCTCAAGACTAACTTAAGTCGAGCAAACCAGTCATTGAAATTATTACCAGAAAGTTTTTCTTTTTTAAACATCGACCTGAAAGTCGAATGGTTTATGTTTTGAACATGCAATGTCATCTACAAAAACATAAAAAGTTCAAGAATTTAGTATTTTCGATAATACTCCTTGAAGAAAATTAATTACCCACGTTTATTTAATTAAACAATTAATTTCCTAAGGTTAGGATCTAACTTGACATACCCCCACCCCATCAGTTGATTTGCTAGTGATGGTGTATTCAATAGGTAATCAACGATTGATAATTCACAACTATTGCAATTCCTAAACCATATGAGACTTACTTTATTACAATAATATTTAGTAAGCATGTTTCATCCCATCTATGCCTCGTGTTAACAGGTCTAACCATAACAACGCTAAGTCGTCTAATCAAAAACAGTAATTATGTAACACTTACCGTCTTACGGAAAAGCGTATACTTACCTTGCTATTGCAAATATACACACGTCTCACGCATAGTAAAGAGCAATCTACAAGTGTTTTTACAAATTGAATGGCAACAACTTAGTTGAAAAAGGGTATTTTATTTGACGTGCCAAACATGTACGAAGAAGCATGCATACATCTTCGTATCGTTGATTTTAATAAAAACTTTTACTCAATTAAATTATTTGTTATGGTATCACCTATTATCATCGTATCTTATACATAAATAGTGAGACCTTAAAATTGACGATTCAACATGTCTTTAAATATAAAGATTTGCTTTTTATCGCGAGAAAAGATTAAAGAATGATTAAAAATCATTCAAACCCTAGACCATTCGCGACTTCCTACATAGTATACAAGGTAAGGAAACTACAACGTAGTCAGGTATTATAGGGTAATAGTATCTACAAGACCGAAGTCTTGATGAGTCTCCCCGAACCTTATCCTTGCAACTATATAGTACTTTTGCAAATTACATCATTGATAAAAATTAAAACTTTAATTTAAAGAGTGCATTACAAACTATAAATTGCTAGTCTAGTCATGGAAGATTTTATATCGGATGTAAGCCGAATTCACTTTTGACTTTTTGCA
>BQNB010016873.1:0-14552 GCA_026074375.1 Tanacetum coccineum | reverse complement strand
AAAGTTATAGTTTTCAAAAGGCCTTAAATTCAAGAACTTGTTAATCGTTTATATTTCAAAGAGACCTATTTAAATTGGACCTTAGCCATGAAGCTACTTGGGTGTTCTACAAGTCACTATTTAGCATATTCTTAGTTTAAAAAGAAAGTTACAATAATTACAAATCAAACTTTTCAAGTTTGTAGTCTAATTAGTTTGCCATCGACGACAAATAAAGATGAGAATCTTGATAAAGTGTGACTAAAACTAAATAGAAATCTTAGCTTTTGGAATTAGTATTGATTCTTTACATGTTCAAGGTTATATATATAATTGCCTTTTTGGAATCCATATGAACCTCAATTTAAAATAACATCATTTTCATTTTCAAGCTTTTTGTCCCATAACTGCCTTTTTGAGGATTCTGCAAAACTTTCAAGGAGTAACTATTCCTCTTCATCTTTTTATATCCCTTTAATATGTTTTTCTTTTACACCATGTTTTTTTATAGAACTTGTATGACATGTTTTTTTACACCATGCTGGTCCCGGGGGTCTCTAGAAATTTTTAGATTTTTACGACTTATTGCTATATATGATTTTTCTCAAACGCACCCGGTTTAGTACATATGATGTTTTAAATTTTATTTAGTACGTTAGTCTATTAAGACGTGAAAGGTAAGCGGTTTTTTGCTATGGTTGATCGTAAGGACCTAGAGGTAACATGTTAATTTCTTTATCATTCTAATAAAATCGCAGGCTTAAGTTATTTTTCCATTATATATACGATTCAAAATAATTTGTGTACCTGTTCACATTTAGTCATGATTTTGTTCTTGAAAATATATATAAGATATCTTGGAACACTTTGTGTGTGTTGATTACATAATCCATTACTATAGGTAACTTTAAGGTGAAATATACTTTGAATATGATAAATTTGTTCATGCAAATGTACGTACATGAAGCTGTATATAATCTTTAATGTTGTTAATTTGATCAGAGACACGATGGGAAGCAAACCAGTTCACATAAAAGTATTCATCGACAAGAAGAAGAAAAAAGTGATGTTTGCGGAAGCAGAAGAAGACTTTGTCGAAATCCTCTTTAGTTTCCTCACTTTGCCTCTCGGAACAATTGCAAGAATTTCAAGCAAACACGGGTGGTGGCGGTTTGTGGGGGGTGTGTTTGTGGGTGTGTTGTTGGGGTTGGGGGTGGGGGAGTGTGGAGTCGGTGTGGGGTGGTTTTGAGGGTTTGGGTGGGGGGGGTGTGTCTTTGGGGGGTGTTGTGTTGTTTGTTGTTGGAGTTTGGGGGTAAGGGTTTTTGGTGGGAGATGGTTTTTTTTTCTTGGTAGTGTTCGGTTGGTTGAGATTGTTTTGAGTGTGGCGATGGATTTGGTTTGGTATTGGATGTGTCTTGGGTTTTTGTTGTTTCGTGTTTTTTTGTTTGGTGGTTTTTTGTTTGGTGTTTTGGTGTTGGTGTTTTTTGTGTTTTGTGGTGTAGTTGTGTTTGGTGTGAGGTGTTGTGTTGTTGTCTTGAGTATTGTTTTGTGTGGGTTCGGGATTTTTCGTGGTGGGTTGTTATTGTGTTTTGTTTATGTGTTGTTTTGGGGAATCGGGAGTTGATGAGTTTGTGGTGGGCTTATAGTGGGTGTGTGGATGGTGTGTGGCGTTGGTATTGGGGGTGGGTGTGGTTGTGGTTGTGTTGGGGGGTGGTGTTTTATTCTTTAGGTTGTTTGTGTGCTGATTTGGTTGTTTTTTGGTTGGTTTTTGATTGTGTTGTTTGTCTTGTGGTTAGTTGGTGTGTGTTGGGTGTGTGTATGTGTTTTTGTATTGTTGGTTTGGCTTGTGTGGTTTTTTTTTGTTTTTGTGTTTGTTTTTTGTGGTGTTTTGCTGGAATGTTTTGTGTTGTTCTTTTTGTTGCATTGTGTTTTTGGTGTTGTTTATGTGGTTGGTTGTGTGTGTTGTTGTTTTGTTTTTTGTTGTGGGTGGTTTTTTGTTATTTATTTTTTGCTAGTGGTTGTGTTTGTGTTCTGTTGTTTGTTGTTATGTTGTGTTTTGTTTTGGATGATTAGGGTGTTTTATGGTTTTTGGGTGGTGTTTTCGTTGGAATATTTTTTTTTTTATTTCTTTGTGGACTGTGTAATGTTGTGTCTTGTGTTTGGCTTGAATGAGATGGTGTGGTGCGATGATGGTTTTTTTGGGCTGTTTAGTTATGTTCTTTGTTGGGGAGTTTTTATTGTGTGACCTTACTTTCTGTTAGTTTTTGGTTTTGGGCGTTTGTGTAGGTTGGTGGGGAGTGGGGGTGGGGGTAGGGGGTGCTGGGGTGGGGGAGGGGCGGTGGTGTGTGTGGTTGGTTAAGGGTGTAATGGGAGGGGTGAAGAAGATCAAGATTGTTAGAGGAAGGGGGGGGGAGGGCGATGTTGGTGGGTGTCTGGGGGGTGGGGCGTGGGTAGCAGGTGTGGGGTTTGGAGATTGGGCATAGGGTGGTGGGTGATGTTAAGAGTGAGGGATTGGTGGTGGTAAGTGTGGGTTTAGGGTGTTATTTTGGGTTTGGGTGTTTGGTGTGAGGAAGGTGTGGGGTTTGGAGGTGGTATGGTTTGGTAGGAGGGTGGGTAAGATTGTGTTCACTAAGTGTAGGGGTTATGGGTTTGGGGGGTTGGGTTGTGTCGGTGGGTAGACGATTGGAAGCAAAGTGGTTAGTTGGTGGCGGTGTGGTGGGAGTAGGTGGGGGGGGTCTGGGGGGTAAGTCGAGGTGGGGTGGGGGGGGGGGGGTTGGGGTTGTAGGATCGGGGCACAGCGCGTGGTGATCTTAATCGGGTTGCAGGGTTATCGGTAAGTTTTTTTAGGAAGAGGAGAGGGGTGGGAAGATAACATAAGGATGGAGGGGGGGGGGGTGTGAAATGTGGGTGGGTTGTTGGAGAGGGGGGTATTGGGGGGCGGGGGGGGGGGAGGGGGGGGTGGTATGGGGGAGGGGGGATTGTGGTTGGGGGGGGGGGGGTGGGGGGGGGAGAGGGACGGGGGGGGGGGGGGGGGGGGGGGGGGGAGTTTGGGGGGAGGGAGGGTGTTGGGCGATGTGGGGGATGAGGGTTTTTTTGGACGAAGGGGGGGATGGCGATGGGGGGGGGAGGGGAGGAGTAGTGATGTGTTTTGGTTTGTGTGTGAGCCTGGGCTTGCGGTGGTCAGGTAGGAAGAGGGGGGGTGGGGTGGGGAGGGGTGGTGGCGGGGAAGGGTGAGAGAACGGGTAACGTCGGGGGGCCTAGGTTTATCCATTTTTCCTTTTTTTCTTGATTTTTTTTTGATGTTTTTGTTTATAACTGTATTATATTCTCGTTATTGTTTATGGAATACATATGTATATTCAAAAAAAGCAAGAATGTATGACAGGATTAATTAATCAGTCAACCGTTAGTTACACTCTCATCATAATTCATCTAATACTGTAGTTAAATCGTAAAAGTATTTTGATACGAGTTACGCAAGATTTTTATTAGTTAAATCGAAAAGTATTTGAAAGTTATCGGCTATTTTATTTTTACCAACTTTTAGTTGTTCATTTTCTGAAGTGTCATCAATCTCATCTTGATTTTCAATTTCGTTTTCTAAAAGCTTCATCCATGTCAACAATTTCGTTTCCTAAAGCAAAATATATACATATAAACTAAATTTATGCTTTTAGTGAAGACCTTTTATAGATCAATAATTTATTTTAGAACAGAGAAAGTGTTAAGAAGCCGCCACTGCTTGATCTTATGTTTTCTATTACAAAAAGTCAATAACCACTTTATACATTCAACATGAACGGTATGCTTTTCATACCTGGCTAGTCTCATCCTCGTGAGACGTCATGAGGCGGAGGCTGGTTATGAGTCTATCCCTAACAGTGACACAAGTGATTCGGTCCGAACAAAGCAACAACAGAAAATCAAGTTTACGATCATACCATCTGTAGTTGCAAACGGTGTAAAAACACATTAATTCACATCACTTAAACACATTTATGGATATAGGGAATGCTAAAAAAATGAGACACAATAATCGAGAGATCTGTAAATAGATCAAATAATATGTTTATAGCTAAGAGGAAAGAGCATATTTGTTAATGCATGCAGCCCTTTTAAACTATATAATTTAGTAATTTAACACTGTTTATCATCAATTTATAATTAACATGCTTTAAAAAATATACTTGATCAATATCCACCCAAGCCCAATTTGACCCGTTATTCAATCCACCCATCTTCCTGCTCTAAATTAAATGGGAATGTCACTAAGTGGGGCTACGAATTCACTTTGGTGTACATCAATAGTAAGAAGAGCGTATCTACTTAATAAAGTTAGGGGGTTTTGCTTAAGCTTATTTCGAATAGATCATAAGTAATCATGGTCATTTATGTAATTATGTCAATGCCAATTGAATTAAGATATCTTTCAAGCAAAATGCAACTTACCCTATTACATTCGCTTGTACATCCTTCAATTTTTATGCCCAAGAACAACCATTTTTCAGTGCACATGATTCAATAGAAATTACATGAGAAATGTCCTAAAAATGAGGCGAGTCAACGGCCTTCATTCTTATGAATTCTCTAATACCTTTAAATAGCTCTTCTTGCATAATATTTGAAGAATGGGGTGAGTCAAGGGCATTCAACACTCAATAAATATGTATACCATTAGTGGTTGTCACCACCACCGTTATTGTATCGAATACATCGAGAGTAAGATATAAACAAAGTTGTCAAGACTGAATTAGAGCTTCAAAACTAAATAGGAGAGATATTCGCGGAGAATGAGACGCATCATATTTTGTGTACGTGTTATGTCGAAAATTTTGCCACGCACTCTTTTACTTTTACCAGTAACTACTAAATCACCAGCAATTTAGCAATTTAGCAGTTACGGTTGAAGTGGACCCGTTAACTACAATCATGAAGATCATGTACTATGTATAACCAATTGCCTAAAACGGAACCAGTAGAAAAATAAGTGAGCCATAGTTCTTGAAGCATATTTAACGAAACAGCAAACCTCATTTGATCAAAGCTTAAGACCACCTACAAGATAGGAGTTGCAAAAAGTAATTCGTGACCCTCTTGATTATTACATCTTTCTTGAAATTGAAAAAAATATGTCAAAGGTAACTCACGCAAATAATTATATCCAAATTGAACATCGTTCACTTGCCTAGAAAGTAATATCCCTGCTGCACATAGTGCCTCAAAGCGAATTTTTTAATAAATGAAGAATTCAAGTAAAAAGCACCTGAATTTGAATGATGAAGACATTTCCATCTAGAAATTGCAAGACCAGCCAAAAATTCTTGATCCGAGTGTCGTACACTCAATAATACCTCACTGGGATTCGCGAAAGCTGTTAATCCCAATTGCGACATTTCAAACACTATGAGCTGAAAAAGAAAGTAAAATAGTGATCTCTCTCAACTTCACAAAAAGTATCTGATGTAATGAAATAAATCCATCCAATTTCACAATCAACACTATCATGATTCCATTTGATTAGCAATACTATTGTTTGGCTAAAAACAATATAAATCTTCTAGCTCATCAACCTGATTTTAAAAAGGATACGGTTTTAGGAATTGCAGTTACAGAAATTAAATCACGTATTGTAAAACTAAAACCCCAAAACTTACCAAAGCGGATCTTTAGTCACCGATGAAGATTCAACAAAACAATCTTAAAACGACACTAATGGTATTTTGATTAGGGTTGATTCTTGAAAGTAGTTTGGAAGTTGAGACTGAAAGTAGTTTCTAGTGATGGGGGAGGAGGAAGACGTTGCTGAAAGAAGTTACAGAATACTAAGAACGTGGGTTATCTCTCTAAATGGATCGGTGTTAGCAATGGTGAGAAAATCACGGGGAGGAAAACACATAGGAAAAAGATGACGTGGCTATGTTAATATTGTGCCACGTACTCTCTTATTATCCTGTATTAATGATGTTATAGATAGATGCGAAATTTAATGACACAATGACAAGTGGATGTTTTACTTTGGGTTCTATGCAGATTTTTTTGCCACGTATAGTAGATTTATCTTGATTTAATGATATAGTAGATGATTTTTTTTGTTGAGTCACTAAGAGCACACGTTGGGGGGGATTTGCGCCATCCCAAAACGCAAGCATATAACGCGAGCCCGACATCGGATCTCGAATCATATGCTTTGGCATCGAAAGTACCAGCAGATGTTATCCGTATTTTTTCTTATTTACGTGTGTTGTTGTATTTATGTTTTATTGTGTTATATGTGGGTTGTTGTAAAATCCCAACAAACTTGGTTTACTAGAATGCGAAATGAACCGATACGAATGAAGAACACACCACAGGAGAACTTTATATTGTATGCACGACAGAAAAATAACCCACACGTGACTCAAACGTTTACGTTTATTAATCAAAGGAAAAAAATGAACGGTACAATGACCCCCCCCCCCCTCTTTTCCTTTATTTATTGAGAATGAGGGGGGAGAAAATTGTTCCTTGTCGAACAAGGAATCATAATAAAAAGAGGAAAACATTCCGAGTCGGTTATACACATTCAACCATGGCATACCAAAGATCCCTATTTGACTAAAACTATAACTAAGCAAATACATATTACCTCCTAGATAACAAATATTAAGAACTAATTTTTAACAATTTCCACCCTGTATGCATAATATTAGTTTAATAAGCCGATACTCAGCAACTTCAAACCAATTCGAACCTCGAACCCTGGACTAACCTACGTCAAGGGCACCCGTACACCAACACTACACAGTTTAGCTTAGCTTCTGAATCTGTTGAGGAGTCTTCTTTACCAAATAGCCTCCTTTTTAGCCTTCATAATTGTCATATATATCGCTTTAGTTGTCAACAAAGCCTCCATATGGTGTACATAAGCCTCCAGCTTCCTACACATCCTTTGTATGCAAAACTTGTACCTGTGATTGATTATCAACCCATGACGTAGTCAAAATCCACAAAAACATGTATGTATGTCTATAACCCACGAAAACCCCATCCAACATACCTTACGGGGGGGGGGGGGGGGGGGGGGGGGGGGGGGTCGCTTCATTGCAGATGCTATGTCAGTCTCGTGCAGACTGCCTGATACTCATGCTCCATCCGCAATATATATATGACCACTTACCATTCGTTTTCCACATCACAGTCCCCTGATAGATAACCTCCAAACGATAGTATGAGCATCTTTTCCCCCCCCCCCCCCCCCCCCCCCTCCAACAAGTTAAAGGCCTCTTGGAAGTCCAGGCAGCCGCGTGATCAAGCTGGCTAGAAAAGATGAAGAAGGTCTTGAGAAGCTCAAATACCCTATTCCATGACATATTTGCAGAAACCAAAATAAGAAGCCTGGCACACTAACAAGATTGGCTTTAAAATGACCTTTGAAAAGCT
This sequence comes from Tanacetum coccineum, assembly GCA_026074375.1. NCBI lineage: Eukaryota > Viridiplantae > Streptophyta > Magnoliopsida > Asterales > Asteraceae > Tanacetum > Tanacetum coccineum. The sequence continues at coordinate 7,154 of BQNB010016873.1, read as the reverse complement.
TAACCAAAGAAGTGTTAAAAGAAGTTCACGCATAATAGATTCGATAACAACAAGGAATAACATAAATAACGCCTAAAACCGAGAAAAATTGATGACCCCATCTACAATACTTAGAAGTGGGTTGCTACTAAATATCCAAAGAAAGCTAGAAAGTACGAATCAGAGCTCCCCAGTACCGACCATCAAGGAAACCTATACAAAAGGTCTTTCTTTACACCATGGCTCATGTGTTAGGGACCTTTACTAGCTAAAGAAATCAGTACAAAAGTACATCAAGGCCTCTTGTGGTTCAAACGCAAGCCCCGCTCGCATTATAATGAAGATTACGAAGTTAGGCTACTATTGGCCATCGATGCATAAGGAGACAGTGGAGGCAATATAGGAATGTACACATTTCCAGATTTACTTGACAACAACAAGAGTACCAAACCAGGATACGACTTCGTAAACAGTGCCTGGCCATTTAGCCATTGTGGGATCAACATAATGGGGCCTTTACGTGCAGCTCCGGGAGGTTTGAAATTCTTGTCTATAGCCATCGAACACTTTACCAAATGGGTAGAAGCGAAACCTCTGACCAAGACAAGTGGAAGACAAGTGGAAAAATTCATATGGGAACACGTAATTTACAGATTTGGAGTCCCACAAACCATTACCCTTTCCTTTCACTTGTGCAGTTGAGTGGTTTCCCATGTAGAGCATAGAGTATGAAGGCTCATGTGTTTTGAATATAGTCTGGTCGTTGCACACGTGTTGTGTGGCTCTAGAGTCTACCCACCAAGATTTCTCTTCTTCGAGCGAGAACGCTTCGGATATCATGGCAACAAAGTTATTATCTTTGTTCTTGTTGTCATTTCCTCTATCCTGATTCTTTTTTAAGGCCGGCATTCTGCTTGAAATGTCCCGGCTTTTTTGCAGTTGTAGCAGATGACATCTTTTTTTATTCTTTTTGGACTTCTTTTTGTCCTTATCATCATGTCTACATTTCTTTCCACCAGCTTTGGAAGATTCTCCCTTTTCCTCCACGACGTGTACCTTAGATGCGTCATCATTTATTTTGTTTTCCAAACGATATTGTTCTTCAATAAGAAGATGCTTGTCAAGGTCTTTTAAGGATAAATCATCCTTACAATGTAAGATTTTTCTTAACATCTTTCCAAATGGATGAGAGTTTGTCAATGATGGATGCTACTTTTATGGATTCATCCATGTTCATGTTGTTTTGTGTAAACATAATAAGAATGTGCTCAAGTTCATACATTTGATCCATTATTGGACGTGAATCTACCATTTTGTAAGAATTAAATTTGGAAACAATAAATTTCTTACTTGTTGCGTCTTCTATGAAGTAACGTTCCTTAAGAGCATTCCAAAGTTCCTTAGCCGTGGAATAGTTCTGATATATGTCAAAGAGCGGATCCGACATAGCATTAAGGATATGTCCACGACAAATGAAATCGTCATTTTCGAACTTGAGATGCTCACGGGACGCAGCCAGGGTTTCGTTTCGGATTCCTCGGGGTACGGTGGTATTCGCTATTTTATACATATCTTTTACCATGAAAAACAAACCCAAAAGACCAAAAACATAATTAAAATATCAAAAATGCATTGTATTTTTGTGTTTTGTGATTTATGATGTGCAGGTAACGGATATTCAGAAAAGGACAAAAACAAAAGCAAAAACGGACAAAACCGAGCACGAGAATGATGAGAGCGTGAAAAGTCAAGTCAACCAAGTCAAAGTCAAAAGTCAAAGACGAAGCCGTAAAGATTTCCTGAGCATGCCATTTGAAAGAGCACGAAAATTCGGTTCTGACGGTGCCTTTATTTCTTATTGGGCCGGCCCGACACCATTTATATGGGTCGGACTGACCCATATTTATTAATGGATCAAGACATAGCTACAACCCAACAGTGGAAGCCCGGCCCAGATCTGTTATAAAAAAAAACCGCATTCCAGTTATTGAAAAAAAAAAAGCTTGGCCCAACACTTTTTGTGTGTGGCCCATTTTTCATAAGCTAGTACACCACTGCTTTAATTGGACGAAAAAGAAAAGATAGAAAGGTGCAGCAGATCGAAGATATATATCTTATCCTTTACATCTTTTACATTTTTTTTAATTATTTTAATTTCGTTTTTATTCTAGTAGATTTAGAATAGGAGGAGGATAGGAGTAGCAGTAAGGAGGTTAGTATTTCTTTCATGTATGTATTTTTTCATATAGAGATTGGGTTTAATATTGTAAATATTTGTTGGATACTATCGAAGTATGTTCCCTGATATATGTTATATATATTCGAGTGGCTGTCGAAGATTATTCCCAGTTTTGATTAGATATCGATTGCAATTATCTTTTCCTCTTTTGTTCTTACCTGCCATAGCTTGTTAACTAAATAAGCTATACTTATTTCGGTTTCAAATTTGTGTTGGCTTAGCTTATCAAAGTTTCATGTTGGTACTAGAAATTCACACTTTTGAGCTACGTTTAGTTTGTAGTTAATCGCACATCGGGATTTGTTACTACTTTGGATTATAAAATTAAATAAGGCATGTTGGATTTGTATTTTCATCATGTAAAGCTTATTTGAATTGAGCTTTAGTTTTTTTTAGAAATTGTAAATTTAGTTAAGCAGTTGGCGTGTAGTTTGATTTTGGTTTGCGATTGGATTGATAAAATTTAATTGGGCCATGTTTGTTTTGATAACATTAAGTGAACATTTGAATTTGTATAAACTGTCTCAACAGTAACAGTTTGTTTTCTTTTTATCGCTCGTGGGACCGGTCAACTCATGAGGCGTGGAGCTTAAGGGCTTAATAAGCTACATAGAATTTGACTATCTTCTTTAGCTTATTAAGTCGGGTGGTTATCGTTTATTTGCGGCTCTTCAGTTCGGGTTTTATTTTCTAATCTCTTTTCAATTAATTAGTGTAGATTTATTTTTAAATGCTATGTTTAATTTCATTATGAGTAGTGAGTAGATTTATTAGTGCTTGTTAAGTGATTAGTGATTTGTAATTTAGGTGCGGATATTTATATTTTTAGATCATTTTTAGTATAATTTTGTAGTTTTAAATAATAGTTTAATTTTTAGTATAAAAAATAGTTTAAAATCAAAAGTTTAGCTTCCTTGCTATATGTTTCTCCTTTTAGTAGATTTAAAAAAAACCAAATAAAAAACTTTTATGACAATCAAGCTCGAATTACAACTTGAACGTATATTTCCATTCACCTCTCGTCGAGGAAACGACCCGAAAGGTTTTTGAGATATCACTTTGGTTAAAAGTGAATTTCTTGAACCCGACGGAAAATACTTATCTATACTATTATTGGCCTATCCTTATTAGTACGTATTAATATATTACGTATATATATATTTTATATATACGTATTTGGGTGGATCAATATGTTACGGTGTAACCATTTTTGGTGTTACTCCGTAACATTCTTCAGAAAAATACACTTTAAGCCCTTTTCCTTTGTTTCTTGTCATTTTCCTGCATTTCACCTGAAAACTACAAAATGATAGAAAATATCTCGTTTTCGAGTATTAGTGAAACATTTTTAGGTAATATAGGGGGTATTTTGCCACTAAAAAGTATTAAATATTTGATTTTATCAAATTTTATCAAATTTAGAACATTTCATAAAAAGATTTCTCGAGAATAACTTCAAAAAATGAATTTATAAAACACTTTTGCTAGAAAACATCAAAGCCGCACACCTCACGAAAAGGGGATAAAAAGTCACTCAACTCTTCACTAGTCCAAGTGTTTCATTTTCGAGGTGATTGATCAAGTGCACAGTCATAGCATGTATTCTATCATAAGCTTGAAAAGTACACAAATCTGCACCAGTTAGAATTAGGGTCTAAATAATTCTTGAAGGCAACAAGGGTAATATGGTTTTAAAGGATGATAAAAGGGGTAGGATAGACATGAGATACACATTTTAATGGTTGTTAATAAAAACACAAAACAAATAGTCTAAAATAATTTAAAGTTGTCATAACTAGCTACTGTTCGTCCATAGGTCCAAGAGTCTAAGTCCGAAAATTTGATCTTCAATAATGGGCTACTAGCTCCATTCTTCATGAGTATTGGGATGACTTGGTGTAATAATGGGCTACTAGCTTCATTTTTTATTATTATTTTTTTATTTTGCACCATCTTTACATTTTTTTAGCACATAGGTGGCTTTTTGTTTCACCTTCTTTTCTTTATTTTCTTCATGATAAATATGCAAATGCTATAGGAGTTTATATCTTTAATTATTGCCCCTGTAACAACCGATATTATACGCACATCCCGCTACTTGAGATAAATAATGTAGAAAGTGGTGATACAGGGGGGGGTCTTTATAGATCATAACTGATTGGTCTTCCACGAATGCATATAATTTTCGTTCCCATTCCCCCGAACCATAGACTTAAGTAGCCAGAGATTTCAACACAAAGAAAATAAAGACTATAGGCTAGGTTAAGGTGAAATGGTGTAACGAAACATATAGAGTAGGGTGAAAACATAGATTGGCTCAACATGGGTGATCTAGGGGTATCTTGCACTAATAATGAGTGCAACAAAAGGTTTTATTACCGGAGGTCGACAAGTCAGTGTAATAAGTCGATAAACACACACATATAGGCTATTTGGGTGATTTCCTAAGTGTTGCCTTCTTGAACTATCTATTCCTACTAATCAATTAGGTCTCGAAATGATGTACAGGCCAAGTTCTAAAGTCTACAATACTGCCGGCACACTCAATATTTTGGTGGATTTTTGAGTAATATGATAGAAACAAAATATTTGGCTTAAATCTCACCAAGTAGTAACAAAGGGTAATGTGCATTCAGCAAAGATTAATTCTAGTTATTTAAGAAAAATTTGTCAAAATTTTTTAAATTGGCATAATTTTCAAAGAAAACTAGAAAATCGAAGGCAAAACATATGTCAAGTATTAATTCTACTCCCATCCCCTACTTGATTTGTATAATGTACCTATTGTACATTAAGGAAATGAAATAAAAAGGAAAAAGTAGAATTAAGAGAAGAAACTCCCTGAGCATTGCTTCGAGATTTGAAATTTAACGGAAATCTTTTACATTATCTTCGTCTTCCGGCAAGCTCTTTATCTCCTGTGATCACAAAACAAACCAAAGCATAAAATCATTCTTCAAGAATTATGAAGTGTACAAGAAATACAAACCTAACTCACTTTTGTAAGAATCACAGTTGCATTTAGCATATGCAACAAGCCTTTTAAACCACTTGGTGGCCTAAGTAGGCGAGTTTAGTCTCGTGACGGCTTCCAGAGAACATACCCATAATGTCTATTTACATATACAAGGTTTAGACATGATTAATACTTAAATTTTTATGATTTCAAAAGGAGGTTACGGCGTAACTCCGGTGGTTACGTCGTAATCAAGCGGTAAAATTTTTAAGTTTTAAGGTGTTACGGTGTAACCATGAAATGGTTTACGTCGTAAATACAGTGGTTACGGCGTAAACTAAATTTGTTACGCCGTAACTGGTGCAGATTTAGCAAGGTTACCTTTTGATTATGAGTCGAGCCGGTTTTGATAATTTCCTCCTAGCTTTTGGATTCTACAAAACAAAGTAAGAAACATGCAAACCAACTAATGCAAAAAGGAAATTTCATTAAATAAAGGACAGGTTGTCTCCCGACAAGCACTTTTGTTTATTAACGAGTCTTTAAGTTAGACTCATGTCCCTTCTATGTTACTTCATGAACATACTTATTTCCCTCCAGTTCTTTCCTAATCATAGCTTTAAATCGTGCTCCATTCATACGTCCTAATGGTAGGGCTTCGTCCTCGCGATCAGTAATGCATATAAAACTACATCCTCCTTTAAAAGAATATTTTTTTTACTTCAAAAGTTTTAATGTTAACATAGGGGGATCGTAGTCTGTCTTCTTGTCTCCACTTCGCCACATTTCATCCTCCTCGTATCCCTCGTCGTGCCATGCTTCATTGGTTTTCTTGTAGTTTTGTTAACATTTTTCCCATACATCGTCTAGAACATACCCTTTCTTTCCTATTCTTAAAATGTTCTCATTTAATAAATATTCAATCTCATTATTGAACACCCTGTTATATTCGTCAAATCTCCTAGAATATGGGTTACCAATCTCCCTTGCATATTCTTCCTTAACGTCGTAACTATCAAGAATCCATTCGTTGAATATAAATTCGCGGTTGGATTCATGTAGGTTGTTATGCCCTATCCTGATTTTTAGCCATTCTTTAAATGAATAATTACATGGACGTGGCCTTATAGGTTGCGGATTATTTTATCTTTGTTCCTGATGTCCCTGTGGTGTTGGTATTGGATCGTTTGTATTATAAGGGTAATGATCGTTCAAGGTTGTCGATGTAAGGGTCCGATGTTTACTAAACTCATAGTTTTGGGCTACCCATTCGTAATACCTTTGATCCCGTGTTGTATCATCGATTTTCTGTTGTCCATAACAAACTTGAAGAATGTCAGCAAATCCCATGTAACTCCCTTTCACGGCTCGTCTTTCATGATCGCGAAAACATATCCACTGCCTAAGTGTCCCCTGCTCGTTTACCCCAAAGACTTCATTATATCCAAAGCAGAATTTTAAGTCAGGGTCACATGTTGGCCACATCCTATAATCTTCACCACTTCCATCATAATAGGTTACATGAATGGGTTCGCATACATGCCATCTCTTAACTAATCCTCTTCTATCGGGTGAAAGACTATCAGGTCCTGCTATTTCATCCTGTGGTTTAGTAGTACCATAGGAACTAGTTCTTTGTTCGAATAATAAGCATGCAGGAGATTCATAAGAGAACAGGTCTATTCCTATTTCAAGAGGATTAAAGGTTTCTTCCTCTTTTCCAATGCTTACCATGCAAATTTTCTTGATGCCTTGGTAAGAATCTATGTTGAATTTAATTTTTTCACTGCCTATTTCAAATGAAATTTCTTCGTTGAAGACATCGATTTGGGCACGAGTTGATTCGAGGATGGTCTTCCTAAGATTATAACATCTTCATCTATTTTTATAACAAAATTACACAGAAATTCTAACTCCCCAAATTTCACCAAGATATTGATATTTCCTAAGGGCTCATTAGTTCCTGTCGTATTTTCTAAG
>BQNB010016872.1:18039-70909 GCA_026074375.1 Tanacetum coccineum | reverse complement strand
TCACTCAAGAAACGATTACGGCGTCATAAATTATTGGTTACACCATAACTATTACTATGGAAAAAAGATCATGACTAAAAATAGCATTACGGCGTAACAATACAACTAGTTACGCCGTAACTACATTCGAGGAAAGAAATCAAAGTCGCGATTATTTATTAAATATGATGATTCGGTGCTGACGAGGCTTTAAGACGTAACATCTCATTTAGTTACGCCATAATCTATTATTTATGAAAAATATATTGTTGCTGAATAAAGGTTACGGTGCAACGTGATTATTAATTACGCCAAAAACAATTTTATTACTTAAAGAAGGAAAGCCGCGTTAGAAGTTTATGGCGTAGCGTCAGAAGTTTATGGCGTAACCACGTCGGTGTGGTTACGCCGTAACCAAATCAATTACGGCGTAAAGTATGACTCATCCATGGACTAAAGTGCACAAATGTTATTATGTTTCGTGAAATTATTATAAACAAAAATGAAGTCGAGGGACTAGTTGCGCCATTATTCCAAACATCACATTTAGTGTATATACTCCATTCGTATGACATAGAAAATCATTCCATTGGTTTTCTTTCTTTCTCAACTTACGGACACAAGAAGACAAAGGAGGAGAAGGAGCAGGTAGCCTGCGTGCTTGATCCGGGTATAGAGCGAACCCCTTCGGGGTTCACCACGAGATCCAACTAGAAGATCGGGAGCATTATTTCAGCATGATTTGTACATGATTCCTCAACAATTACAGTTTGATTTCAATTAATTATTTTCAATGATTTATTTGATCTTGGCTTAATTTGTTGATGCTTGATATTTATTATGTTTAATTTTGTTCTTGTCATTTAATTTGTTAATTATTCCTTGGTTATTTATTTTAATCTCTTTGTCTGACTATTGTTTCGTTGAATATCCTTTGACTATCGTGTACCCCTGGGTTTTGGTAGTATTGCGGGTAGTTTAGATCATGTTAATCCTTTTATTAGATTACCACTTGAACATGGGATTAACAGGGTACTAGGGAAGGTTGATAATCCTAACCCTAGAGTAGGAACTAACCAAGTTACCGCCTCTATCACTTAATATACTTAAAAAGCACATGAACTCTTTCAGAGAGGGTCAGTAATCTGTATAGGTTATTAGACTAGTTCTTGGGTGATGTGTCATTGTGTAGGTGTTATTTATGTATCAAGTTTTACTATTTATATTTTGCCGACTTAACCTAAAAACAACACTTTAACGGACAGTGTACCCGGTCGGATGGAGTTTCCTGGTAAGTAGGGTGTCGATCATTGAGAGCGAGATTGTTAATATCTAATCTATCAGTATTTTAGTTATCTGAGTTAAACGTAAATTAATCTAATTTATGCAAGACCTAAGTTAGACCTAATCTAATGATAAGAGGGGTTTCAGCCTGAGAGACTGGCACGAGGTTTAGTTATCTAACCTAAGGTTTTGATGACAAGTAAAGCAATAAACACACACAAGAAGACAAAGAAACGATAGAGAAGCGGTCGAGAACTAATGTAAGGAAAACGTATCAACCATGAATAATCCAATAAAACGCGGGTTTGTTTATTTAGTGCAATGATTGTCTTATCTTGAAGGGCATATCATTCCTAGACTTAGGCGGTACTTCTTCCTAAGACCTAGACACGCTAATTATGTCACAATTAGACGCATCCGCATAAAGCTTCCTTATGTTGATTATAATCTATCTTAGGATCTAAGTAATGGTGCTCTTACTAAACCCTAGCTCATCAAGACTTTACCCACTTACTGCTTAACGGCTCTTTATATACTAGTAGTCCATTGTCCGAGTCCTTACCAATGAAATAAGAACATACTCGTTGATACCAAGGTCACCTTATGGCTCAACTAAGCCCACTAAACTAAAGGCAATGATAGGTCAATATTTATGATCCTATGATTCTAGGTATATAAATTGCAATATGAAGAGCTATCCCAAACTCTTAGCCTACGCCCAAACAACACCGAAGTTGCAGCGCATTAAATATGTAGGACTAGACCCAGTTGAATGATAGGTCGCATACTTAAGCACATAAACGAATATAAATTGATAAACATAAACAACAATCAACGATAAATTAAGCAATCGAGATAAACAAACCAAACATTAGATCTTCATAAACATGGCTGATACCTAAAGGTATCAACCGATAGTCATTGGAAAAATACACACGGTTTGATATATGAACGATTAAAATAAAGAAACCTCAATCGAACGTGTATTCGGTTGCGCGAAGATTACAAGAGTTTTCCTATGATCTTGAGGCTCTTTTCTGACCTTCTATGCTCTTCTGATCGTCTCTTGGTCGACTTGGTGGTTTAGGGATTCACTTGCATACCTAAAACTGAGTTTAGGGTCGTCTATTTATAAGGTCTGGATGTCGGTTCGATACGGCGTATCCAAGTATTGGATACGGCGTATAGGGGATTTCTTGGAACATGGACCACGCTTGATATCTTCCAGAATATTGACATACTATTTCTTGAATACGGCGTATTGAGTCTCTCTGGATACGGCGTATTGATCTTTATTCCTTCGTGGTATCTAGTGAAGTGTAGGCACGGATACGCCGTATCTTCTTGATGGATACGGCGTATTGAGATAAAACTAATTAGTTCTTCTTCGTTGACCAAAGTATTATATACCGCGTATCGGTAATGTAGATACGGCGTATTCTTCAAAGTCAGGCAATGGTCTTTTGATTCGTCAAAGTCTTGGATACGTCGTATAGGTCTAGAATAATACGGCGTATTTGCTGTCAGATCAATAGACTTTCTCGAACTCTTTATTTATGCTCCAAAATGTGTGCCTTTTAGCATAACTTTACTAAGTACTCCATAATTAATACAATTCTCAAATATAAACGATTAAGTAACAACTCTTTGCAATAATTGTATAAAATGGGTCAATATCATGGGATAAAAGAAGCTATAAAATAGACTTATTATGAATCATCATTGGGAATAGTTAGGAATCAATCACACATGACCAAGTTGCCCATAGACCGTCGAGACTCTTCGGGGATGTCGGATCGGTAGGAATTATAGGGCAGACTAAATATATCTATTCAGGTCTGTCGACTTTAGAAACCACTAATAAAACAATAATTAGACATTGCACTTGAAGATCAGATAATTATTAACTTAGGATCTTTATTAAGATAAAATGGGTTCACTCATCTTTAGTAGTATTTCTCCACATAACCACTTCTGGTGGTGGGGGGGGGGGGTTTGGGGGTAAAAAAAAAGGAATGTTTGGGGGGTTTTTAAAAAAAAAATATAAAAGAACCACATTAATTCCTCTCATTTATTCTCTTACAATTTAATCTTCTAAAACAACTTTGAAAATGTGACAATCATTTAAACTCATATTTAAACCGCCCTTTAGCTCTTGGGACGACCTCGGATTTACCAAAACTACACTACTCACGTTCGGGTTTCTCTGTCCCGTTAGGCTTTGTAAAGGAGAAAGCAATTCTTTATAAAATTTTAAAACCTTGGTAAATAAATAGTTTAAAATAAAGTACGACATCTTTTTGGCGCCGTTGCTGGGGAGCTAATTAGGTTTTATATTTGAGTTTTTGTATATATTTCATTTCCCTATATTTACTTCTTGTATTTATTTTTTGTAAGTACATAATCGACTGTTATCTCTTGTTTGATTTTCAGGAAGCATGGAAATGAAGCCTCATATTAAGAACATGACGATTAACGAGTACCTTGAGTATGAAGCTGCGAAGAAAAGGAAATTATGGGATAATGTTCGATCCAAAAGAAGTCCAACAAATTACGATGAGGCGGATTTTAACTCTTTTCATCGGAATAAGAGTAGTACTTTTAACTATCCATATTCTAATAACTTACCTCCTCCACACCCTTATTCCCTACCTGTTCAAACCTATCCTAAGAATTATTTAGTATCTGCCAATATAAGCAACGATGTGGACATTAAAAGTATGACTATAGCAGAATATAATCTATACGTTGCTAAACAAGAGCTAGAAAAGAATCTACTAAATAATCACTCCTATGGTTTCACACCCTAATTTTTCGCTCAAACACCACACACACCTAACACTCCTGTGGATAAGAAGGATTCCGACTTTGATAAAATCTTGGATGACTTATTTAGAATGGGAGCAGATAACCTGAAGCGAATGGGACAAGATATAGTTCAGGATAGTATTTGTGAAAAAGATGTTGATTTGGAGAAGGATCAGGAGGAAGATGGTGATGATGAGGATATTTTTGATATGTAGGATATTACGGTTGAAGACGTAGAACGGATTAGGAAATTCCTCATACCTAACGTTTTTGACATTATTGAAGATGTTATACATCCTTTGATCCTAACAACCCTACACACCATGCCACCTAATGAAGATTATGTAGCACCGGCTACTAAACCCATGACAAGATATTGAATGTAGCCATGGCCGATGAAGAGGCTGATTCCACTAGGGATCTTGAGGAGCTTGAAAGACTCCTTGTTGAAGATCCTCATTTTACAGAAATACAAGTGCATTCAGCTATCACTAAACCCAAGCCTTTCATTCATAATCAACCAATGAGTCCCTTATATGGAATATTTGAATCATATAAGTCATCAACTAAACCGTATAAGGTAGATAGGGAAATGAAATCTCCTTCCAGGTATGGTCTTAAATTATCATTTCCCTACCCCGTAGAAAATGAATACCCGAATGGTGTCTATTGCTATTTCCACCCACACTTGATCCTAAGTGAGGGGATGGACACCCGATTACCTAGTAAATAAGGGTGAAGTCAAGCTAGAGACTCAAACAAAAACAAGCGCTTTGTGGGAGGCACCCCATGCCTATACTGGTTGATAATTAAGGAGCCTGTGATGGTGGATGTTGCTCGAAGAAGTAGACTTTGAGCATGGCTTTGAGAATGATGTCTCTTTATCATACCGAGCAAATCCAGGGGAGTAATCCGTTCCATTTCTAATCCTTCCTATTTCAATTTTATATGCTTATGTTTGACTCAAGTAGGGGAAAGGATTAGAAATAAAACCCATCTGATTATACTTGCCTTTATTTTTCTAGTTTATTTTGAAAAATGTTTCATCACTAAAATTTTGACATGTTTTTCATTACTTAACTAGTTAAAACTTTACTGAGCACACCGACCTTATAATTCTATTGTGTGAGGATAAGCCTTTCCGTTTTCCCCTTATACATAAATTCAATAAAAATGAGAGTGTCGGTGGCTGTAGTAGACTTTAAAACTTGGCCTGGTATATCTTTTGAGACCACCATAATGAGCATTGCACCTAGTGTAATCGGTGTAGCTGTAATAAGGCAAATTTTAGGATTAACCATAAATAACCTATATATGTGTTGTGTATATTGACTTCTCACACCGACTAGTCAATATCCCTGTTAACCCTTTGTTGCACTCATTTTTAGTGCAAGATACCCCTAGTACTACCTGCTGAGCCTTTTCTTTCATTTTGTAACCCAATATATGTTGTTTCATTACACCTATCGCCTAGCCTACCCTATAGTTTCTTAGTCCATGATTGGGGAATTGCTGGTTAATTCTGGTTTCACTCATAAAAGTCGCGGGTTATGATAGAGGGTATTTGAAGAAAAGATGGGTTTTGAAGATAGTTGATCTCAAGTGGGGGGATGCTTATGTATATACGTGTCTGTATCGTAATTCATTTGTATCCTTGTCTTGCATCAAAAAAATGAAAAAATAGAATAAAGAGGATGCAAGCAAGTGTAGTTTGTTACAACAGATCATCATTATAGATCAGCTCTTATGTCGTATTGTAGCAATATTTCCACCTTGTATAGTTGGCGATGACTCCGTCTTTATAAACGGGTAGTTCTTATAAACCCGTAACATTTCTATCTCTTCTTTCTATTATAAGTCTATCTGTACAATGAGGGCATTATACATCTCAAGTGGGGGAAAGGAGATAGAAATGAGGTATTTGGTGAGATTATGTGCTAAATTGGCCCAAAATTTTAAAAATTCTTAGCACATAATTTTTGTTCATTGATGATGAAGGCCGAGTTAATGCGACTTTCTTGCCTAAGTTATGAAGGTTATAAGGCAATACATTATATTTCATACGCATTAACTCGTGTATTATGAAGACCCCTTGACTTTTGACCCTCATTTTTACCTTATAGGATTTGAATGTGACCAGTGACGGGGAGATTATGGACTTAGGAAACTATTTGTTTTGTGTTTTTATTTAACAACAATTAAATGTGCACCTATGCCTAATCCCTAACCTTTGGTTTTACTTGAATAGGGGAATTGAATGCAATCATGTATATCTATTCCATCGTTATGGATGTGTATATATGATTTGTCGCCCTTGTTGGTGTAACGCGTTTGGTGAAAGATAAGAAGATCCATACCCTATATCATTCTCCATCCTAACCATTGGTTTTGCTCGAATAAGGGAGTGAGCAATCATACATGTCTCATCCGTCGTTACAGATATGTATGTGTGATTTTGTCGCCCTTGTTGGTGTAACGCTTTTGGTAAAGATTGCATTTAGAGGATGATTCACCCTGTAAGCCTTTGTATCAACCCATTTGCCTTTTTGAACATTTCAATTGGTAAGTATGGGGCGATCACTAGAGAGAGAGCGTTAAGATCTAATCTATCAATATTTTTATTATCTAAGTAAAATCTAAAACTAATTCAAAGGGGGTTTCAGCCTGAGAGACTGGCCACGAGGTTAAGTTATCTACACCTAGGGTTTTTGATGACAATAAAGCAGAAACACTACACAAGAAGACAAACAAACGGTAAGAAGAAGGCGGTCGAGAACATAATGAAAGGAAACATATCAACCATGAATAATCCGATAAAATGCAGGTTTGCTTATTAGTGCAATGATTGACTTATCTCGACGGGGCTTGAATCAATTCCTAGTACTTAGTTGTTACTTCTTGTCTAAAACCTATACACTATAATCCTTCACAATCAACGCATCCGCATAAAGCAACCTTTTTTTGATTATAATCTATCTTAGTATCTAAGTAATGGTGCTTCTTCACTAACCCTATCTCATCGAAGACTTTTACCCACATACTCTTAAAAAAACGTCCTCATATACTAGTAGTCCACTGTCTGAGTCCTTACCAATGGAAAAAGTAACGTAATCATTAGATACCGAAAGTCACTTTTATGGCTCAACTAAGCTCACTAAACTAAAGAGAGGCAAGATAGGTTCAATAATTTGTGGATCCAATGATTCTAGATATAATAATTGCAGTATAGAGCCCCTTTATTACCCCCCCCCCCCCCCCCGGATCTCTTAGCCTACGCACCGAACAACACCGAAGTGTACCATAAATATGTAGGACTAGACCCAGTTGAATGATAGGTCGCATACTTAAACACGTAAACGAATATAAATTGATAAACATAAACAACAATCAATGATAAATTAAGCAATCGAGATAAACAAACCAAACATTAGATCTTCATAAACATGGTATCAGCCGATAGTCATTGTAAAAATACATACGGTTTGTGATATATTAACGATTAAAATAAAGAAACCTTAATTGAATGCGTATTCGGTTGCGCGAAGATTACAAGAGTTTTCCTATGATCTTGAGGCTCTTTTTTGACCTTCTATGCTCCTTTATTCATCTCTTGGTCGACTTTATGGTTTAGGGATTCACTTGCATACCTAAAACTGAGTTTTGGGTCGTCTATTTATAGAGTCTGGTAGTCGGTTCGATACGTCGTATCGAGCGATGTGGGATACGGCGTATTGGGCTTTCTTGGAGTAAGGACCACGTTTGATATCTTCATGAATCTTCGTGTATAATAATCCTTGGATATGACGTATAGAGGCTTCTGGATACGGCATATTAGTCTTTATGTCTTTGTGGTTTCTTGTGAAGTATAGGCACGGATACGCCGTATCTTCTTGATGGATACGGCGTATTGGGTAAATCCAGCTTGTTCTTCTTCGTTGACCAAAGTATTACATACTGCGTATTGTTGATGTTGATACGACGTATTCTTCAAAGTCAGGCAATGGTATTTTGATTCGTCAAAGTCTTGGATACGTCGTATAGGTTTAGAATAATATGGCGTATTGGCTGTCAGATCAGTAGTCTTTCTCGAATTCTTCATTTAAGCTCCAAAATGCGTGCCTTTTATCATAACTTCACCAAGTACTCCATAATTACTGCAATTCTCAAATATGAACGATTAAGTAACAATTCTTTGCAATAATTATACAAAATGGGTTAATTACATGGGATAAATGATGCTATAAAATAGACGTTATTTGATGTCATCAAATATCCCCCCACTTGAATCCTACTTGTCCTCGAGTAGCCTTTAGAAGTTTATAAAAATGTATCCCTACGGATATTTTCCATTAAAGCACTTATTTGATCCATTACAAGTACACAACCAAAAACCTCATGAAATAGGAAGATGAAATCACTCAAATCACTCAACTAATCTATGCGGTAACATGTAACTAATTCGCTTAATTTGCTCGGTCGTGACGAGTAGTCTATCATAAGCTTGGCAAGGATACACATCTCCACCACTAAAGCCAAGGAGAAACAAGATTATAAAGGTAAATATAGGTTTTTGTATGGAAAGGCTTACGGTTGATCATTTTACAATCTTTCACCAGAAGTACCATTCCAACAAGGCAGCTGAAGCACACATACATGGCCGTAACGACGGAATAGACATGTGTGTTCGATCATATTCCCATTCAAATTTAACTAACAGTTTAGATGAATAATGATATATGGTAGGAACCTTCTAACTTTCACCAAAAGTCGTAAACCAACGAGGCAGCTAAGACATACATACATGGCCGTAATGACGGAATAGACATGCATGCTTGAACAAGTCCTCATTTGCGTAAAACCAGCGGCTAATCATTAGGTGAGAGGGAAGTAAATTGTTGTTAAATAAAAATCAAGAAACAAATAGATTAAGCCTAAAGTACAAGTTGCTAGACACTTTTTCTCGACTATTACCATGATAAAGACATAACTATTTACAACGTCTTGATCATTGATCAAAAACAACAACCTAAGTTGGCGTTCCCATAACGGTCAACTTCCCAATCATCCTAAAACTTTTACATACTCTACAAAGTAAGTGGCGATATCTTCCACTTTGTACAATACTCTACATCGTTGATTTTTTAGACGTATCAACGAATAATCGATCCTTCGTGTAATTCCTTTGGTAGTTGCGAAACGATTATCTTCAAACTTTCTTTCTCACTCTTTTTGTTGTATTTTTCTCACTTTTTTGATTTTTTTGCTAACAAATACCTATATACGAAACTCAGGGTAGTTTCACCATCTTCACGATCATAATAATTCCGGATAATTCCTTCGATAGTTTCTTCGTTCTTCGGACTCACCATTAATTATGATGGTAGTAAAATCATATGAGTTTTGACTACTAATATACATTCCCATTTACTATGTGCAAATTTCCAACCGCATCAAAGATAGAAAATGACATAAGACTCGGGAAATACAAACTTTACACTTTAAGCAACTAGCAACTGTAAATTAAACTTAATCTAACAGGGTAGGTTAAGGTGTAAGGGTGTAACGAAACAAATAGTTGGTGTAATTCCTAAAGGATTGGCTCTACGGGTTGTTCTAGTGGATCTTCACTCTAAAGATGAGAGTGGAAAAGGGTTTAAAAGGGAGGTTAACTAACCGGTGTAGTTAGTTAATAAGCAACATGTAAAGGCGATTTGGGTGTAATCCTAAAATTTACCAATTTAAACAAGTTACTCCAATTAAATCCATAATACTCATTATTGTGGTCTCAAATAGATATACCAAGCCAAGTTTTAAAGTCTACAACATCACCGGGACACTCATATTTTTGTGGAATTTGGGTAAACATTTGGAAACGGAAAGGTTAAATCCTCACAATATCTAACAAGGGTTATTGTGTGCGGGTTATGTAACATGTAATTTCATAAAAGTATGCTTGAAAAAAATTTTAATTTGAGCATAATTTAAGCATTTTAGTGTGAAAAATAGGACAAGTAAACATTCTAATTCCATCCCTCCACTTGAACTATACAACGTCCTCGTTGTATAGATAAAACATTAAATACGGGAATTTAAAAAGAATTAGAATGAGAAACTCCCCTGATATTTGCTCGGTAGATTCTCCAAGTTGCATTTATGAGCAAGATTGTGTGCTGGAAAAATGTCTGAATCCTAGCACGAACAGCCGTCTTGAGGTTTCAAGACTCCAACACTTCAAGATCTCCAGATTTGTAAATTCTCCACCAATATTCGTTAATATTTCTTTCACGAGGTCCTGTGTAAATTCTCAGAAAACAAATGCAATTCTATCTTCGTGTATTCGTTTGGTTAGACTCGAAATAAATACCTAAATCTGTACAGGAAGTCGATACGTCATATCCATTCCCCAGGATACTCCGTATTGATACCTGTATACGCTGTATTCATTTAATGAATACGTCGTATAGACTGTGCTGAAAGTAAAGACTGGATAACGTCCAGATAGTCAATACGTCGTATGGTATGGAGCGGATACGCCGTATTGGAGAGTTTTGTTGACTTAGTCAACACAAGTTAAAACAGTGGATATGCCGTATAGGTTTTAACCTAATACGCCGTATCTATTCTTGGACACCAATTTTCCTAAGATAAAGCAAAGAAAATGTACCTTGGCCTCCGCAACATCATCGCACAATCACCATCCTTATAATACCGCTTAGGGTCAAACGGAATGCCAAACGGCACATACAAATTCATAATAAAGCATAATAGCATGCCGTTGAAAGGATAAATCCAAGTTACGATATTCACATTAAGTTCCAAGACAAAGCTTTCCTCATCGAAAATTTTATCTATTTTATCGCGACTTGTATCCGTAAGCATTATTGACCTATGAATAATTTTATTACCCTCTGAAGACTGTATTATATCGATATCATTATCATTATTGTCTTTTTTTGACCTTAAATCATCAGGGAAAATAATGTTGAAGGGGAATAGATCATTAAAGTACAAAATATTTTGTTCCTCTTCATCATATTCAGAAACTGATGTTTCATTATTTAAATTAAATTCATCGATATGTTGAGGGCTTAAAATTAGTTCAGTTAATAAATCTGATTTAGACGTTTGAGCATCATTGTAAACAATGGCTGGAAATTCGTTCTCAAAATCTTTAAAGAAGTCTAAATCATCAAAACAACTGATCGCAGGCTCAGGTGATGGAATTGAAGGCATGACTTTTTCATTATCATTTTCTGAATCCGTTTTCAAATTGTTTATAGAAATAATTTTATAAGAAAATGAGTTTTTGTCATAAATTATTGTGTAATCCTCATCGTCGGATTCGTCAAATGATATTCTAAAGTCGATCTCATCGTTGACATGAGTACTTACTTGAGATTTGCACGAAAGTGCATCCTGAGGTGTAAAGGTATCGTCAATGACTATAGCTGGGAATTCAGCTTCCACAGATATAAGGTCATAAAGATTGTCATCAACCCTGATCTTTCCATATGTAGCAGTTTGCCAGTTAAACACCCGACCACGCCTACGAGCATTTTCTTCTTCAAGCTTGATATATTCTTCCATAGTCATGTTGGGATCATCCATCCTGAAATAAACTTTACTAGAAAGGTAGTTAAATAACCAATACGTCGTATTCAAAGGACTGAATACGTCGTATCACATAAACACAATAAACAAACAAGAATACAAATTACTCTAAACTACACTACTCCTAAAGGCTAGATCTAATCTAATGTTAAAAACCAAAATATCAAATAAAAATCAAGATTAATTTTCACTCCCCGGCAACGGCACCAAAAACTTGATGTGTCGTTGTGAGTAGGTATTTTATGTATCAAGTTTTACTATTTATTTTATGCCGACGATACCTAAAAACAACACTTTAACGGACAGTGTACCCAACCAGATGGAGTTTTGTGGTAAGTAGGGTGTCGATCACTAAGTGCGAGAGCGTTTATATATAATCTATTAGTATTTTAGTTATCTAAGTTAAACCTAAAACTAATGCAAAAGGGGGGTTTCAGCCTGAGAGACTGGCACGAGGTTTAGTTATCTAACCTAGGGTTTTGATGACAAGTAAAGCAATAAACACACACAAGAAGACAAATAACCGGTAGAGAAGCGATCGAGAACTAATGTAAGAAAAACATATCAACCATGAATAATCTGATAAAACTCAGGTTTGTTATTAGTGCAATGATTGACTTATCTCGAAGGGCATATAATTCCAAGATTTAGGCGGTACTTCTTCCTAAGACCTAGATACGCTAATCCTATCACAATTAGACGCATCCATATAAAGCATCCTTATGCTGATTATAATCTATCTTAGGATATATAAATTGCAATATGGAGAGCTATCTCGGACTCTTAGCCTACGCCCAAACAACACCGAAGTTGCAGCGCATTAAATATGTAAGAGTAGACCCAGTTGAATGATAGGTTGCATACTTAAGCACGTAAACAAATATAAATTGATAAACATAAACAACAATCAACGATAAATTAAGCAATCGAGATAAACAAACCAAACATTAGATCTTCATAAACATGGATGATACAAAAAGGTATCAGTCGATAGTCATTGTAAAAATACACACGGTTTGTGATGTATGAACGATTAAAATAAATAAACCTTAATCGAACGCGTATTCGGTTACGCGAAGATTACAAGAATTTTCCTATGATCTTGAGGCTTTTTTGACCTTCTATGCTCATTTATTCGTCTCTTGGTCGACTTTGTGGTTTAGGGATTCACTTGCATACCTAAAACTGAGTTTTGGGTCGTCTATTTATAGAGTCTGGTAGTCGGTTCGATACGCCGTATCAGGGGATGTAGGATACGGTGTATTGGGCTTTCTTGGAGTAAGGACCATGTTTGATATCTTCCAAAATCTTCGTGTATAATAATCCTTGGATATGACATATAGAGGCTTCTGGATACGGTGTATTAGTATTTATGTCTTCATGGTTTTTTGTGAAGTATAGGCACGGATATGCCGTATCTTCTTGATGGATACGGCGTATTGGGTAAATCCAGCTTGTTCTTCTTCGTTGACTAAAGTATTACATACGGCGTATTGTTGATGTTGATCTGACGTATTCTTCAAAGTCAGGCAATGGTCTTTTGATTCGTCAAAGTCTTGGATACGTTGTATAGGTCTAGAATAATACGGCGTATTGGCTATCAGATTAGTAGACTTTCTCGAATTCTTCATTTAAGCTTCAAAATACATGCCTTTTAGCATAACTTCACCAAGTACTCCATAATTACTGTAATTATCAAATATAAACGATTAAGTAACAATTTTTTTGCAATAATTATACAAAATGGGTTAATTACATGGGATAAATGATGCTATAAAATAGACGTTATTTGATGTCATCAGTTACGGATGTGTATGTGTGGTTTTGTCGCCCTTGTTGGTGTAACGCTTTTGGTAAAGATTACATTTAAAGGATGATTTACCCCGTAAGCCTGTGTGTTATGTCAACCCATTTGCCTTATGGAACACTTACATCTAGACTCTAGTGATAGAGATTAGTATCCTTGCCAAACTTATGATAGAATACTCGCCATGACTAAGCAGTTGAGTGATCACCAAAAATGAAACACATAGATTAGTGAGAGTATGAGTGTGATTCGTTTTTCCTTTTATGAGGTGCTCAGTTTGGAATTTTAAGTAATATTTAAATTCATATCTTCTTGGATAACTAGGGAGATATCTTTTTGAGAATTATTTAAAAGGTTCTACTTGAGGACAAGTATAAGTCAAGTGGGGGGATATTTGATAACATCAAATATTTAATACTTTTTCATATCAAATTCCTACGTTTATTGCCTTGCTTTATATCATTTTTATATGAATTCGATACTTAATACATTTATTTTGCAAATTCATGTAATTAGAGGCATTGGAACGGAAAAAGGCGAAAATAAGCAAAAATAGTACCAATACTAATTTATTTAGTAGAGGTACTAAAATTCAATGAAGGGCTACTAAAATCCTACATGATGCAACCTAAAAGCCAAATGAAGAATAGTACCACTACTATATTATTTAGTGGGGGTACTATATTTTAAAAAAATAATGTTGTCGTGTTGGAAGCTTAGAAGATATGACGGCGTAACGTCCTGTAGGAGTTACGCTGTAATAAGTTATTAATTACGAAGATTTGGTGTTGACGAGGCATTACGCCATAACATCCCGCAGGAGTTACGCTTTTAAATATTATTATGGAAAAGATAATGATGCTGACTAAGGGTTACGACGTAACGTGACGAGTTAATTACGTCATAACATATTTTTACACTACAAGATGGAAAGCTGCGTCAGATAGTTTATGGTGTAACGTGGTTGATGTTGTTACGCCGTAATGATGACTCATCACAGGGACGTATTATGCGCAAAATTCTATAAAGTTTCATTTTACACCATAAAGTTGGAGGGCTAAACTCGCCAAGTGACCAAAGTGTTATTCTAGTATAAATATAGAATGAATTCTTATTCTAAATCATTCATTCATTGGTGGTTCTTTCTGGTGTGCGACGAACAGAAGGAGAAAAATGGATAAAAGAGCAGCGTGCTTGCCTGCTTGATTCGGGTATAGGGCGAATCAAGAAGATCAGGAGCATTATTTCAGCATGATTTGTACATGATTCCTCAACAATTACAGTTTGATTTTAATTAATTATTTTCAATGATTTATTTGATCTCGGCTTAATTTGTTGATGCTTGATATTTATTATGTTTAATTTTGTTCTTGTCATTTAATTTGTTATCCTTGGTTATTTATTTTTGATCTATTTGTCTGACTATTGTTTCGTTAGATATCCTTTAACTATCGTGTACCCTTGGGTTTTGGTAGTATTGCGGGTGGTTTAGATCATGTTAATACTGTTATTAGATTACCACTTGAACGTGGGATTAGCAGGGTACTAGGGAAGGTTGATCATCCTAACCCTAGTGTAGGAACTAACCAGATTACCGCTTTTATCACTTAATATACTTAAAAAGCACAGGAACTCTTTCAGAGAGGGTCAATAATCTGTATAGGTTATTAGACTAGTTCTTGGGATACTTGGGATTAATCACTATGACCTGGTTGCCCTACCTTCGTGACTTTCTGGGGATTCTGGATCGCAGGAATTATAAGGCAGACTAGATATATCTATTCAGGTCTGTCGACTTTAGAAACCACTAATAAAACAAGAATTAGACATTGCACTTGAGATCGAGATAATTTAACTTAGGATATTTAATTAGCTAAATGGGTTCATCTTCTTAGTAGTTTTCCACTATACTATTTCCATTGATTGATAAAAACCACTTTAATTCCTCTTATTTATTCTCTTGCAATTTAATCTTCTAAACAACTTTGAAAACATGACAATCATTTAAACTTAGATTTAAACCGGCCTTTAGCTCTTAGGACGTCCTCGGATTTACCAAAACTACACTACTCACGATCGGGTTTTCTGCCCGTTAGTGCGTTTGTAAAGGTGAAGCGAGTTTTATAAATTTAAAACTTGGTAAATAAATATATAAAATAAAATACGCATCAAGTGCTTATCTCGAGGCGGCATATCATTCCAAGATTTAGGCGGGACTTCTTCCTAAAACCTAAACACGTAGAATTCTATCACAATTAAACGCATCCACATAAAGCATCCTATTTGCTGATTATAATCTATCTTAGGTGATTAATAATGGTGATCTTATTAAACCCTAGCTCATAGAGACTTTACCCACTTACTGCTTAATGGCAATTTATATTCTAGTAGTCCCCCCATTGTACCAAGTCTTTAAGCAAAGGAATATACGTTATTTTGTTGATCCTAGTCCACCTGCTGTCCAACATGTTTCACAATAAACCCAAAGGTAAAGATAGGGCATAAATTGTGATCCATTGATCTAGATATATAATGAAGATCCATCCCGGCCACTAGCTAACTTAGTCGGTATCACTAGATTCCAGTTGAATATAGGCCGCGCATACAAAAGTACGCTAACAAGTAAAAATTGATAAACCTAACAAGGCAATTCAACGATAAATTAAGGCCCCATTCCGACAATAAACGAACCAAACATTTAAATCTTCATAACCATGGCTAATACCCAAAGGTATTAGCCCTTAATCATTGTAAGCAATACAAAAGTAATAATTTAACCAAGGTAAACTAACCGAGTTAAACGAATGATACCAAAAATCAAACGATTGCAAGAGTATAGGAGATTACAAGGTGTTTCCTATAGAATTAGTAGCATTGCTTGACCTCTTCTGCTCTTCTTGTCTTCTGAAAATCGACTTTTGTAGTTAATGTATCAAAAATATGATTAAGCACACTGAAAACTCGTTTTTAGGTTTTCTATTTATACTGTCTGGAAATTGGTCGATACGGCGTATTGATTCAGGTGGATATGGCGTATCGGAGTTTCTTTGAGTAGGGACCACGTTCGATATCTTCTAGAATATTTTATTACTTTATATTGAATACGGCGTATGGATGTCTCCTGGATACGGCGTATTGGACTTTGTATCTTCGTGGTTTCTTGTGAAGTGCAAGCACAGATACGCCGTATCTTCCTTGATGGATACGGTGTATTGGATGTCAGAGTCAGCTTCTTCAAATGTCTTCGTTTAAGCTCAGAATGTGTGCCTTTTTGCTAATCTTCACCAAGTACTCCATAATTACTGCAATTCTCAAATATAAATGATTAAGTAACAATTCTTGCAATAATTATACAAAATGGGTTATTTACATGGGATAAATGGTGCTATAAAAATGACGTTATTTGATGTCATCAAGAAGCATTATCACTAGAATAAGAAATGTCAAGATTTACCTCGTTTGAAAATTGAGCCACGAAATAAGTTTCTTCAGTTGTCTTTTTGTTGTCCTCTTCTTCACTATCGCTCCAAGAACCTTTGAAGAACGCCTTTTGGTTCTTGTTTCGTGGAGGTTTTGGACAATCACCAATGAGATGGTTCGGATCTCCGCATCTAAAGCATTTTTGATCATTGTTCCTTTTCTTGTCATCCTTTTTCTAAAACGACTTCTTTTCATCACGTGGTTGTCTAACGAACCTACCCTTTCTTTTAAACAAATTCTTGAAGCCCCTCTGTTACCCATAAAGATTCACACAACAAGAGACATGATCCGGAGGTCGGGGAGGATTGAACAAATGTTTAGCCATATTATTTAGTGAGAGAAAGGAAAGATGTGTGTATTCTAGAGAGAGAAACACATACCTTATTACAAGTGAAATGAATCCTCGCCCCTCCATGGAAGTATGGTGGGGATATATATAGCCCAGGACACAATCTACTTACTACACTTTACATTTCTAGTCCCTGTGTGTCCGGCTAATATAAACTAATGTAATTTCGTATTAGCCAACATATTTTAAGGCTAACAATCTTCCCCCAATATGTGGCCATACGGAATTACTTACAATGTTCCTATCAAGTACAAATACAACAAAATAAAGTGACATCTAAGGCGCTTCCAATGCTGAAGATGACGTCTTTGTCTTATAGTCTTGATACTTGTACTCCAGCTTGGATCTTCTTTGTCTTGACTTGCTCTGGAACCATTGTAGTATACATGAGTTGGATTAACTTCCCCCAAAATCATGTAGCCATGTCTACAAAAGCTTTCTCATAGACTAAATAAATCCTTTTTGTGTGAAGTTTTCCTGAATCAGCTTCCCCCAACCAACACCGTATCTTGACAGATTAATGAAACGTTGATGTAGCTTGATGATCTTCTAACATTGACATTTAAAGTGCACAACGGAATTTAGTAGAAGAAACAGTCAACCACACCATCTAATACTGCTTCTTCTCCTGTAACAAACATTCGGTCTGGTGAATATCACTTTGGGAACATGCAAGAGACAACAACATTCTCTCACAGCATGCAGAATACTTCACAAACCATACTAAGTGAAGTAGTATAAACTACTTCCCCCTGGAAGTTGACCTGATAGCATCAAAGTAATACAAAGTACAACACAGAAACGTAGTCCCCTTGATGTTTCCGAACTCTCGGAAGCATCATTGACGTGTACGCCCATATACACGAGAAGTTCTTGTCATAAGCAATGACTCGCGCAAACTCACCCCTCAAATATGTAAACAAATACAAACATGTATAAATACACAACAAGGGACGAAATCATGCGAAACCAATGAAACCAGAAGCAGTATAGAGTGTTCCCGGGTCGTTATGTCCCAACGAGGCTAAAATGGAAAATCGAGAGAGAATTGATGATTGGTGTTTGAATATGACAAGGGTAAGATTATGATTGGGCACTAACACTGAATAGGCAAATGCTCAAATAAGCAAAGAAAACAAGCTGGAACAAGAATCAAAACTAGAAAAGGCAAAAATGCTTAAGACTTTCACACTAAGGCACAAATAAGCTCAAATAAACTTAAGACAAGTTAAATAAGCTAAACTAACTCTAAATAAGCAAATACAAAAAGCAATTAAGCTAAATTAAACAAGATAAACACAACAGTACTAACAACAGTACTAACAGTATTAACTACCAGTACTAACTTGGAGTTAGTACTGCTAGCTTTGAGTTAGTACTGTTAGCTTAAGGTTAGTACTGCTAGGCTAACAAAACTCAAAGAAACAAGAAGTAAGTAAACAAGCTAAAACAGAAGTTCTCCTAACCTTAATAAGCACTTAGTAATAAGAATAAGCAACTAGAATGAATTAAAATAACAAATAAGCTAAAAAGCTACAAACTGATACATTATTGAAAATACTTTAAAAAGGAAGATAAGCTTAAATAAGCAAACAGTAAAGGAAAATGGTTTAATCTACTCTAAAAAGCTAAGGAAAGTTTAAACAAGCTGAAATAATAAGCTGAACAGCTAAAATGAACTACCAGTACTAACAGTTTTAACTGACAGTACTAACTTGGAGTTAGTACTGCTAGCTTTAAGTTAGTACTGCTAGCTTTAAAGTTAATGCTGTTCCAAAAGTGAACTAGCAGTATTAACTACCAGTACTGCTAGTGGAAAATACCCCTGAAAAATCATTTTTCTTTCAAACTAATTTAAAAACAATTATCAATTTTTTTTTTTTTTAACAAAACAAGACACTTAGAGCCAATTTTAATCATAATAGAAAAGGAAAAGGCACTTAAATAAAGCTGAAAATGGCCTAAGTCATGTTTAACTCAAACTTAACAGTTTTATCACTGGAACTAACAGTGCTAAGTAAGAAATTGATACCAAAACTATCTTTTCAATAGACAAATAAAAGCAAATAACAGACTAAAACATTCGCAGAAAGTAAGAATAAGAAAAAAACAGAGGACTACAAAACCTTTGCTCAAAATACAGGGTGAATCAATGAAACACAACTCTAGCATGTATAAAACAAGCTAGTGGGGTCCATAAGCCCATCCATTACTGGCTTAATCATCATAACATAAGCTGTGGTTAAATTTAGAGTGATATTTGTGATTTCTCTTAACACTTAAACCCTTTTTTTATCTTACTTAATGAAAACACTTATAAGTAAGCTGTGGAGAGAGCTTTTTTGAACATAGAATATCAAAACATATGATTAAGAAACTTAAACACAGGAATGACTTAGAACGTCAACTTGCATTAATCTTGAAAGTGTTACAAAGCTAAAAGTAAAAGCTGTAAATGACTTGAAACAAACTAAAAATAAGCTAAATTATTTTTAAGATTAAAAACTAAAAAACTAGATGCCTCAAAGGCTTACAAAAAGCTCTATTATAGCCGAAGTCTTGGACTTGCAGCTTGTGCTTCTTTTGGAGAGCAAAAACCGAAGTGTAGCTTTTTTGTGTGAGGTGAAATCTAACGCATACACAACACCCAGCTTTGATTTCTTTTGAGCTTCTTTGGAGACAATCTCAGCCATCGAAATGCTGAGAATGGAGAGGGATTGCCAACATGGCATTTATACAACTGGGGGGGGTAGTAGGGTGTGATGAAATGATTTTGGCTAGGGTGTCGAGTGGTTTTTTGCCAGGGAGAAGTATGGCGCATACAAGTTTGTTTAACTAGGGTTTGTGTTAGGCGGGAAAGATGGCTTTTAGGGAAGTAGGCAGCTTTGGTCCCCTCAAGTTGTATAACTTGAATGCAATCTTTGCCTTCTTTGCAATTTTGACCCTTGTCGTTTTCTTTTGCAATACAACTTGAGGTTTGGCAGTTTTAGCCCCTCAAGTTGTATTTTCTTCATGCGAAAGACTTTAGACTTTGACTTGACTTGGTCCTTTCCTTCCCGTGCTTGGATTTGTTTGCTTTTGGCTTTCTTTTTGCTCCTTTTCTTGAATAGCGTTTCTGCACAATACAAATGCAAACATACAAATACAATGTATTTTTGGTATGTTTTTAGTCATTTAAGTCCGTTTTAAATGGAAAATGGTATGTGTAATTAAGCACATACCAAGCAACAATCTTGAAAAGTTATGAAAGACATTGAAAAACTTTGAAAGATTTTGCTGAGACTATGAAGTATCATTGACATTCAGTATCTTCAAATATCCCGTGAGAGTTGCTGATCACATCTCAACCTTATACTCTCTGGCTAACTTACCAACCTCGTATTTTGTCGGCTATTGCTGTGACCACTTGGTGAAGTAAACCCGATATACCAAACTTGAAAATGAAGTAACATTCCCCAAATTTGTTACTTAAGCTTGCACTGTTGTAGATTGAAGAACGGTGCAGAGGAAAGCCTCTAAGTACCATATACCCAACATCAAAAGTATAATTAGTACATCACCTCTTGAAATTATCCACATCGGCTTCTGCGTGTGACACTGAGTACTACAATGTAACTCCTTTAAGTGATAGTTATCCAGGTCCTACACCCCAACCGCCCTTGACTTCTGGTAACTAGATAATTGCAAGTCTCCAATTAGAACGTATATACGTTCAAGCAAAGTCCATCCATCGATAGATTGGGTTTAAGGAATGGGGGTAGAAAATAGAAGGAAGTGTCTCGATGATGAAAAAATAGTCGCCTCGTAAAACCCACTTCAAACTTCAAATAAGGGATACCAAATCAACTCTCGTGATCACTTGAAATAAAATCACGAATCTAGCCGTAACTTGACGTTTAGTGAATAATTATTCGATCGATATTTAGTGTTATGTATCGTGTTTGTTGTGTTGTTGTTCAAGAATGTCGTTAAACTAGGACAAATGTTAATTTTGAATTGTCGTCAACGAGAAAACATTGTCTAGTCCAACTTGACGTGAAAGCGTTTTATTCTCAGCTCTATCCAATATTCCTAAGCCCAATCAATAAACTAGAAGCCACGTTTGTTAAACCGTATAACCGGCTAATCTGTCAAAGTCCCACCAGCCCATCATATATTCATAGTTGGACCGGGGCCCAATTTACAAACAACAAAACCGACCCATTTTGAATGATGTTAACAACGGCTTGGCCCCATGTTGTAAGTATATGCCGGGTTTCCATCACAAACTTTAAATACTCTTTTATCCATACACTTAATCCCCTTATTCATACACAGATAAATCATATACTTGAGAAGCAAGCACCCTTTTAATCATTCACTGCTCATCACAATCGAATCATGAAGGTGTCAAGAACCAAGAACTATTAAGTCTTCAAGATCTTTTTATGAAGGGTCTCGAGTAGGTTCTTTATATTGTTGATTTATTGTGTTCAAATGAAACAAAGAATCGATTATAACAGATTTGTTATAATTTGTCTTTAATTTCGTATATTAATGAGAGATCATCTCTCACAGATCAATGATGATGAAATCTTTCGCGTGTCTTGATCTTTGAATGGTCTTGACTTTAATTATACAACACGAAAGAGATGAATCTGAGATCTTATATTTCATTTCGTTTTGATTCGAGTATGGATGAAGTAGATGGGAGATGTGACGATAGGTTTAGTTAGGTATTTGTTGGAGTTGATTTTGTTGGTTGAATATTGTGATGAAAGGGATAGGAAATAGTTTGGATTTGATTGGATATTGTTGTGACGAGGCTGTGGAGTTTGTAAGATGGATGATGTGGTTGTTGTTGTTGTTAATGTTGGATTATAAGGCAGTGGATGGTGTTGTAATAAGTTGGTTGATGTTTGATTTGTTGTCTTCATTTCTGTCACCAAACTCAGTTGAGTTGACACTGAGTTGACCCGGTTTAGGTTGTGGTTTAACAAAACCCAACCAACCTAGCAAAACGTAACCCGTCTTGGGCAAAACGTAATAAAGATTAGATTTGGGCAGCGTTTTGTTTGTATATTCATGATAATTGGTCTTCAATGTACCTGATCAAAATGCAACGCCAAATCGCAACCAACCAAAACGCAATGACAAATCGCAGTCCATTGAGACAAAATGCAAGTGTACTTTTTCCCAAAAACCGAATCTGGTTTTGACTTTTTGGTCAAAACGCAACCAAGAAAAGTATGAACCCAGATCTGCTTTAGGCTGTTAACTTGACTTTTATGCACCAAGAAAAAGTATAAACAACAACAATACAACCATTTTCATGACATTTTCACAAGAAAAAAATGATGAACAGTAACAGTGACCATGAATAGTACGTGAACAGTAACCGAGTGAACAGTAAAGTAAACAGTAGATGAACAGTCACTGAGACATAAACAACAAACACATGATACATTACACCCCTGCAGCTCTGATACCAATTGTTACCCATAAAGATTCACACAACAAGAGACATGATCCAGAGGTCGGGGAGGATTGAACAAATGTTTAGCCATATTATTTAGTGAGAGAAAGGAAAGATGTGTGTGTTCTAGAGAGAGAAACACACACCTTATTACAAGTAAAATAAATCCTCACCCCTCCATGGAAGTATGGAAGGGATATATATATAGGTCTTAACTTTCTAAACTATCATAACTAGACATTTTAGGTCCCTGTGAGTCTTACCTATTTATACTAATGTAATTCCGTATTAGCCGACATATTTTAAGGCTAACACCCTCACCGATATTCTTCATCTTCATTATTCGATGACGAAGTTTCATTACCACTAGACTCATTCTTAGCTTTCGAGGCAATGGACTTCACCTTCCATGATCACGTCATGTACTTTGAGATTACCAACAAGCTCATCTAGAGCTAGTGATGACAAATCTTTTGATCCTTCAATCGCGGTGACCTTTGCCCTCCACTTCGGATGAAGAGCCTTAAGAAACTTCCTAACGTAATTCTTGCTAGAGAAACCTTCATCAAGAGATTTAAGACTAGTAATAATAGTGTTAAATCTAGCAAAACTGTAATCTATATATTCTTCTTCAAAGATAGCAAATTGTTCATATTGTTAAACAAGAAGACCAGTTTTACTATCCTTAACTTGGTTATCACCTTGATGTGTGATTATCAATGATTGTCAAATTTCTCTAGTTGTTTTACTCATAAAATTTCTTTCGTATACCTTTTTAGGTAAAGCATTACAAAGAACCTTTTTAGCAAGTTTCTTTTTAAAGTTTTCAGGTTGACGATCTTAAGGAACTTCTTCAAAAGCTTAAGTAGTTGTGTTTTTTACAACCGGTTAGAAATCACCATTAATGATATATGCCAAAGATCTAGATATTTTGATTTCATATAAGTTTCAAATCTATTTTTCCAATAAATAAAACAATCACTCTAAAATAGTAGCGTTCTTTACATAAATTGCCCTTCTTTGTAGTTTTCAAAATCCATAGATCGATTTAAGTTTTAAAGTAAAAATCTTGGTGAGCGTGGCTCTGGTACCAATTGTGAAAAACTAGAAGGGGGTTAAATTGTTTTTACCATTTTAAAAATAAAACTTAGATTTGTTTGCCTTAGGTAAAGTCAATAGATAAACAAGTATGAATGTAAATATATGAAAGACTATAAATGAATGAATATGTAAATGCAATAAGTAAGTAAAGGAAAGATCAAGCTGATGACATGATGATTTATAGTGGTTCGGTCATGAAGCTCCTCTTCGCCCTACTCTACTCCCCGAGTACCCAACTCGAGAGTTCACAGCACTATATCAACAAGTGTCCTTTAAGCGAAAAATCGTACAACGTCGCTTACACTTTTTTTGGTACAAAGCTAAATGCCAAGTTCAAGCTCGAAGTCGAACCAACCTAACTTCACAATGTATTAAGGCCTAAAATATAAACCGATCACTCTACTTTGGTATATGATTACAAACTTTGATGTATGATGGTGGAAATGGAAGACACAACTATGTAGTGACTCAACTAAACTAATAACACTTAAAACTTGAAAATCTTCTTTGTGTTCTTTACTTGAAAGTAGAAATGATCGGATCACTTGTAATAGTTATAGAACAAGTGTAATGATCAAAGAATGTATGTATGAATGTATGCAATAGAATGACTACGTATGCTAGAGAGAAAATGGGAAAGGGTGAGTTAAAATGAAAACACTAAGCCTCTATTTATAGATGCAAATTGAAGAATATTGGAAATCATAACACAATAGAAGATAGACGGATTAGCCAAGTCTAGAGAGAGAAAGTTAGAAAGAGAAAGCTTTATAGTAAGAGAAAGTGTGACTTGCATAAAATGACTAACCACCTCTTCCAAGGCATGGAAGAGGCTTATATAGTAGCTTACAAAATTAGCCCTTAGGCTATGGTATAGGCCTACACGTTGGGCTTTATAACTCGGGCCATTACTGAACATTACATATTGAACGTTAAACTACGAGCTATAATAAATGGTACAATACACAGGGTGACCGAGTCTTTTTTTAATATTTAATAATCGCCCCCTAAGGGAGGTCACCCCAGAAAATACAAACTTAAGCTCAGCAATCTTCTGATTGATCTTGGGTTTAGCTCGTAGTCTTTGATTCTTCACGTAGTATCTTGTACTTTGAGGTAGTGATCTTTGTCTTGTGGCTTGTGATTGAATGTGATATGTGATCTTGAGATTCTTTGGGATCATCAATCAAATCTAATCTCTGATCATTAGTTTGTGGTCTTTCGCCATCTTATGCTTGCGATATCTGGACCGGCATGCTCATACCTTTCTTGATGGTGAAAGCTTAATTATTCGTCGTTCTTGAAGTTCCTTTAACTTTAATACTTGATCACTTCGAGAGGACTTAGATATCAAAGTTGTGGAAGCTTTGAAACATATACTTGAGCTTTCATGAGGTTATTAGATGTATCGGTCGAGTATGAGCATGCGGTTATGAAATAGACTCCACTAGAATGAGGTATCTCCTGTGACAACCATGACTTGAGCAGGTTGGTCAAACCATAGTGTTGACCTAAATGTATCTGTTGCAATGTATGGTTATGTGTTTATACGTGTTTATATGTGTTTGTGTGGGATATGTGAGATTGGATAATCAATCCATTGAGCGTGATCGTCTCATTAGGATTGGATTTGTGTTGAATTTTGTGAAGTTCATTTCGTTCACTTTTGGTGACAAGGAAATGATTTCGGTGATTGAAGCGGTTTCGTGTTAATTGTGTAAGTAATTATACGTATACGTATTTTTGTGTTAGTAATTTAAGATAAGTTTAGGTTTTAGAGGTTAAGTTAAGAGAAATGAGTTATTTGATGGAGAAATTTCATTTTAATCACTTATAGTGATAATGAAATTGATTGGGTATTTTGAGAGAATTGTTTTGGTTAATATGTGGATGTCTAGGTGATGGATTAAAATGGGAAGTGTGTCATTTGTGAAAGAAATGAGTTTGTTAAAATATGAGAGTTTTTGGAAGACTTTCTATTTTTAGAAAGTGAATTTGTGAAATGAAAAGTATTTTTGGAAAGTTAATTATTTTTAAAAGTCTAGTAAATTGCGTTTAAGCAAAAAGGTATGTGCAAATAAGCTTAGGTTTTTATAAAAACTTAAGGTAAAGCAAATAATTAAGTAATTAATAAATAAATAAATAAAATATTTTTTTATAGATGAATAGTAAAAACGAATTTAAAGAGGATAAGGGGAAAGAAAAGAAAAAAACTAAGTGGGCTCAAACTTGTAGAAAGGGTTATCCATTAGGCCTATATAAGCAAACCAAGGATTAGAAAATACATATTTTTTTCTCCCCCTTGCTCCTTGGTCGACCGAATCCTCAAGAGAAAGAAAAAAAAAGTTTTTTTTATCAAGTTATTAAGGTAATCATTCTATTCCTAGTTTAATCTTTTTAGTTATCATGTTAATTTATGTAATCTAAACATGATGGATTAAGTTTTATCATAAAAATTTAATTAGGTTTTATTAATTAGGGTTTCAAGTTTTCTGTAAATTTATGTAATTAAACTAATTAGGATTGATTAGGGTTTAATTAGAAGCATGATGGTGTAATCGGTTAGGGTTAGTTCGCGTTAAATCATGATTTAAGTTTGAGCAGAATTTTGAGTCGTGTTGTTCAGTTGATATCTCGAGATTGGTAATGATATTTTTGATGAATCTTATGAGTTTTGATAAGTTCAGAGAGTCTATTTTCCAAAAAGTCCGGCCTCGAACGATTTTGAGTTCGGGAAGTCATTCAAATGTCTTTCGCAAGAAAGGTTGTACTAAACGGTAAATGGGTCAGATTTGGGTCTAATTTCGGGAGGTAAAACCCCTACTTAAAATTTGAAACAAGCTTAGCCCTTTTACAGAAGTTAAGTTTCATGTGTCTATTAAAAATCCTCCAAAGGAAATCGTCTAATTAGTTGTCTAAGTATGGTTTTTAGGGTCATACTTTTTAGTGTGCGATCAGGTCCGAATTAGGACAGTTTTGAAGTTTGATTTTATTTGAGGTGGTTACGCATATAACTAATGATTGGGAATACATTGGTAGTTAGTTATAAACATAAATGGGAACTGTGTTGGACTTTTTGGTTTGAATTTTGAGAATGTTTATGAGGTGCGTTTATGTCCTGTAAGCGAGTGTAAAATTATGCTTAAAACCAGAAAATGCAAAGTGTAGTGTTAAAGTCTAAATGACTTATGTAAGAGTGATAAATGTTTAAAACAAGAATAGGACTATGAAGATAGCTTAGACATCCATCTAGTTGATGTTTATATCATTTTGGGTTGAATGCCTAAATGATAGGTAATTATTATGTGTTTATATTGTTTAGATTGTTCGTGAAATTTTGTGAAGTTTTGTGGATCTTTTGGAAGCTAGCATTCAGGTGAGTGTCATAGCCCTATCTTTTCTAAGATTTTTCATTGGGGTGGAAACGATGCTTGAGTATGTGATGTTTTATTACTGTGATATTTGATGGTTGAGCTTAAAAATGCATGTGCTGTGTGGCTATTACTTGCTATGTGTTGAATTGAATTGACAAGTGGAGCCGGGTTGGCTTGGATCGTGGGATCGTTCCTTCCCCACTTGGGTTGAGCCGAGCTATTTTTTAGTTGAGCTATTTTGTTTGAGCTATATTTGATTTGAATTGTGTTGTAGTGAGCTGATTGATTTGTAGTTGTGATAGGTGCATTGATATGCCATGCAAATGTTTTTTCTTTATCACAGTAATGTTGAATTGTTTTTGAAATGTTCTGAGGTTGGTGCTGTCTAAAACCTATGGCATCTCACCAACCTAGTGTTGACGTGTTTTAGCATCGTTTTCAAGTAACTCAGGTGATCGAAATTGATGTTAGGAGAGTTGCTAGTGAGCCCTAAGGATGCAAGTTGAAGATTCTATGATTTTGTATGCGTTTATTTGAGCATATGTTGATTTGATTTCTTAGACTTTGTTTTGATTATTATCAAGACTTGTATGGATGGTGTAATCCTTATCATTAATTATTTGGTCGTTGGTTTTTTTTTGTTGGTTGTTACATGACACGTTGTGTCTTTGCATTTTATTACACTATTTTGTACTCCTATATAAAGATACCATGTGCTTTGTTATATTTCTCATGTTATGCCTCGCATTTTCGCCTTGGCGGGGTAGTGACATCTATGTTTCAAGACAGATCATGAAGATTGATTACTCATTATACCTTCAAATGAGTATAAATAGGACTCCTATGTGTTCATTCATACTTGCGCCACAACTCCTCCTCTATAACCCTTATAGGCAGCAATACTTTGATCCCTTATGATTCTAGGATCATTAAAGAAGTTCAAGAAGCGAAGCCCTGAAGAATTGAAGCCCCAAAGTGAAGATACAAGGCGTCACGTGTGGAAATACTACGAAACGACTCGTTTCCAACCATTTTTGTCCTTGGAGCTCAAACCAGGTTCTAGATATTCTACTTCTGATTCTACACCCTTATAATTTCATATGATCCTAATATACTCTTGTAAAGTTTATAACTCAATTCTGCTCATTTTCTCAATTTTGATCCAAAACCGTACACCCAAAAACCCTAATTTCATGTTTTTACTTTAATATTAGGCTTATACATTGTAAACTATTGTTATATATATATCCTAGATGCTTAACTAATTCTTAATCACTACTATATTGATTAATGAAGGAATTTGAACTTAA
Organism: Tanacetum coccineum; assembly: GCA_026074375.1. Classification (NCBI taxonomy): domain Eukaryota; kingdom Viridiplantae; phylum Streptophyta; class Magnoliopsida; order Asterales; family Asteraceae; genus Tanacetum; species Tanacetum coccineum. The sequence goes on along the minus strand of BQNB010016872.1, from coordinate 42,351 downwards.
AACACGCGCATTTACGTTTTGAAACCTAATGTGACCGTTTTGCTTCCTAGATAACGAATCGTTATTTTAAAATTGTGTTGGTTAAAACTTCCTATTTTAGTTTTATTGTAACTTATAAAATATCTTTTGAAATGTTAAAATAAGATTGCATGGCAATTTGGACATGTTTTGTAATTATAATCCATGAAGGGTATATATGTAACTTTCTGAAATTAATAACTAGATAGGGTGAATAGTTATTTTATCAAAGTTATAAACTATAGGGGTCTATTATTGTCCACTTTTCAATGTGCCAAGGTTTACTTGTTTATCTTTTAAAGTTAAAGGACCAAAGTTCATAAAAATGCAAACTCCAAGGGGACTATTTGCAGTTTTTCAAACCCAAGGTCTAAATGTAACATTTTGAAAAAAATATTAAAATCATATCAAAACATTACTAGACATGAACTTTAATTAAACGATTCCTTTGCCTTTAACATTTCCATATATTGAAAAAAAAATTAAAACCGATCATCCGAGAAGCTATATTGTACCACAACTTCTAAGGAGCTTCATATTAAGAGGTTTCATTCTTTATATGTTTGACTGAGTTGTTGGTTTACGATTTAAAGTGCCATAGCTACTTAAACGTTTATGAATGAATTTCTGAATATGATGGCGCCCCGAACGGTGATTACAATAATTCCAAACTCTTCAATCAAATCATAGAAACCTCTTAAACCAAAGTTCTTAAAGTACAATCTGCTAAGACTTGGACATATTCTACTCAGGTGTGTGTGACGTGGCTATTTACTATCATTTTATATATCAAACTTTCCCCGGTTAAGATTGTGATAAGGTCGTAAGCTTTCATTTCGAATATTTATTACAATCTACCTACCAGGTGAGTTTCATAGCCTCGCTTTTGCAATCTTTTGAATGTTTTTATTTACGCGAGGGGGTTACATGCTTGTTACAAAAACTCTTTTACGTACTCATAACAATGTGATGACTTTTAAGACTTAATGAATTCATTACCCTATTTCATCTTTTGAATACTTTATAAACTTGTGATACTAATATAAACCTGATGCAAGTGCTTCTTAAATGTATGCTATCAGAAATATTATTGGCCTAAGTAGCTTCTTAGTGCCATTATTTCCATCATGAATCATTAATTTAGCTTGCTTTGCAAGTGAACGCGTATATTATGATAGTTTCTATTTGGGGGGTGACGGCTCCGTTGGTATAAACCCATGCTTGGGGTAGCCAAAACACATAATTATTTGTCCTAATAGGTAACTTGGCAAGTTCACCTTTTTCCACGGGGACATTGTCACTAACCAATTTCACTACGGTGATATTCCATGTTTATGTAATGGATGTATGAGGGCTTAGGTAAATAAGTAATGTACCCTGATTTTCCATGATAATTGTATTCGTTGCAACATTATTACTTTACCATAATAGTTACTTGCATTAACCATATAATATTCAAATGTTTTCTATGTATTACTGTTCCTCTATAATAAATAACTGATCTCATGATAATTATCCTAAAAAGTAATGCCAATATTTCCATTTTGATAATTGTATTCAATTATTTACATTTCAAACCTATGAATTTCACTCATCCTTTGTGTTGACCTTTTACTGCATGTTTATCTCAGGTAATTTGAGCAACTTATTGCTGGAGTGGCCCTGGACCTCGAAGATGGCTAAAAGCTTGTTATCATTCACATTTTTATGTTTCTAGATTTTGGGACTTGCTTTGTTAAAACTCTGATTTTGAAATGAATGATAACATATATCTTTTGAATAACCGTCTCTTTTGGTTTAGGTCGTTTTCTATGATTATGATTGCTTGTATCCATGATGTTAGTTATACCCATAGAATTAGCTTCCGCTGGTGTGCTATATTGTAAAATGGGTGTGTTACAGATTGGTTTATCAGAGCCATGGAAAAATAAAAAATTGATTATAGAGAACAGGTCAAAACCTTACTATAAAACACATTTCTTTTCTAGCCATCAAAGTCCTCCGTTGGCCATACAATACGGAAACAAGTATGTAAAGATACATAACTATTATACTATATTTATACTATATAATAACATATTTAATTTACAATATAGGTTGTTAAAGAACGATGTCTTCTCCCATATCCCGCTCTAATTTCGATATTGAGGTGCTTTTCTCTTCTATGAATATTCTTAAACTATACTTTCTGTCTCACCGATTATTTCCCAGCTTCAGCGGGAAGCAGATCTTTTTAACTTTCAGAAAATCTCTAAGAAAATTTATACCACCAAGTATTCTCCATCCTTCTACCAATAATCCTTATTTGAAGAACGTACAAGCATTTTATGCTAAGGAATTACCTATTTCATCACCAGATCCTATTACTCCACCAGCTATTTTGACTCCATCTCCGGTATTACCACCATCATTACTATTTGATCCTCGATATTTCTTTGTTCCTGAAGAACTATTACCACCTAAGAAGCAAATATGTTCCTCATCTTCTTCCTCAACTACGTTATCTAATTCATCTCGGAATCAAACTTGTAATTTGGTATCACCATCCTTCTCAGTTTCTACTTCTACCCCACCTCAAGTATTTGAAATAGGAAAATGTTCAGATAAGATGTATCTGAAACATCATGAGAAACAAGTTGAAGATATCTTGAATTATTTAGATGAACTCCATCTTCACCGCATTGAGAGAATGGAAGAAGAACGTACTAATGGTAACGAACTAAAGACCGAACTTAAGAGAATCCGCACTCAGATTATCAGACTTCAAAAGAAGCGGTTAGGACAAAAGGATAAGATTGCCTTTGCTCACTACAGAATTTCCGATCTTGAACAAATCATTGAGAAAATCCAAGCTCATCACCAAACAAATCAGGAAGATCTTTAGGATGTCATCTACCAGCTCAGAATCAACAAACTCTTAGACTAGTTATAGTCTCCAGTGATAATTCCGTTACATCTTGTTATCTGATGATATCAAAACTCGACATCGTTTGTCAAATTCTACTAATTCTATTATGTTCAAACTCTAAATACTCTCCTCATACCTTTGCAACATAAATTTTCATCCTCGATTATATGGGCGTCAGTACAATCAAACATTCTCAATATTGTTAAACCATCACGATCATATCATTTTTACACGATTACCTTATGTGTTTTTATGCTTAGGTAAGCGATTTTATGATCATCTTATTGAAATGAATTAGGTCACTTCTTCATTTGAATAAGGAAATTATAAATCTCCGAACTATGAATTTATAAATTCTCAGTTACAAGGAGTTGAACGCTTCTTTTTGTAAGTGACAAATTATAAATAAGTAGGCTTAAGTATATAACATACGTACAAACAAGTTTCTTTCAATCGTTTGTACAAACATTTCCTTAATATTATCATTATACCTTCAATTTACCTTCATCATCTGTCATTTCAAAATTCTGTATTAATGTGATTAGCAACTCTACTTACAATCATTTCCTTGACATCATCATGACCTCCGTATTCTTAAAATACTTTGTTGTTTTCTGCAAGTAATAACAAGGAAGGAAAACACAGCATCTATACAATGTCAAATAGTTTCAATACCACTAGGTACAAAAATTTTGACAAAGACTTGTGATAGCATTCTTATTTGATGTTGACTTTTAAAGGTTAATGAATAACGATTTCTTTACTGATTAGAGTAGGTAGCAGAAGCTTGCGTTAGGCCAATAACCCACAGGGTTCGTAATTCAAAGTATCATCCTCCCAGGTTTTATCAAGATCTTTTTTGAGAAAGAAATTCTATTAGCTATCTTCAAAAGGTGTGGTTTCTTGAATATAGTAGACGTGTGAAAGGAACGTTAATTATAATTTTGGTGCGCAAACATAATTATAAATGCATTCACAAACGTGAACTTGTAACCTTGATTTAAACCTAAATTATACCTAGTACCTATCTCTAAGACATACACTATAACTTTCAATTAAATCCTCGGGACGAGATTTCTTGTAAGGGGTATGGAGTCTATAACTAACCCAAGTATTTTCATTAAATGCAAGAAACCTATTTTTATATGATCATAATTGTACGGGGAAATTTCTCGCTTTATTACATTACTTTATTAATCTCAGTATGTCATAACTTATGTAGACGAGCTCACGCAAACCTAACTATGGCAAACTGTCTTATATATGTCAAGAAACATCATAACATAGTCAAGTCAAATTCATCATATTCTTTTACAAGGTCTACATTATTCCTATAATGTACTAATTCGCAACGTTTATCTAAATGGGATTTAAACCGTTATAATATACTCTAAACCCTAAGTCCATGATTGATTAATAGCTTAAAAGTGAATGCACAAGCCACTAAAGCATATGTACAAAGCAATAGAAAATCGCATTTTTGAAAATATTAAATCTCTTCAAGTCAAAAGTACAAGTCTCTAAAAGCTCAATGTACATGTCCTTTAAAGCATGATCTCTCCTGTTTTACTCCATTTTCATTCTAAATTTAGTAACCATCACTGTGTTGCAAGCTACTACACTCAATATACAATGTTTAAACCCTAATTATTCTATTCATAAACTTTATACATCTTTTTACACTCAAAACCATAATTCAAAACCCTAAACCAAAAAACCGAGCTAGTTTCTAAACCATGACTCGTTTCTTCATTTTTATCCATTGGTAAACCTAAACCAAACTCTCAAATAAGTTTTATAACTTAATTATTACATTAGCCAATCATTTTCAAAAACATCATGCCATCATCATTTCATCATCTACTTTAATTACACAGAAATAAATCCAGGAAAAACCTAATTGTAACCGAAATGTATTTTGACCCGTTTACTCATTTTCTGCCATCTCATTCTCAAGTGAGCAACCAAGGAGTCATTGTAAAACAACCCATAAATGAGTTTACAATCCTTTATCTCAGTTTAAACATCCTTCTTTCTTCATACAATGTACGAGATATTACAATGCTAGAAAACCCTAAAAGACTTATATGAACCCTAATTTCCAGCTACCGCTATATTCTTTCAATTTCAACCCATTTTAACTAAAACCAAACAATACTTCTTGATTAATACTTTATTTAAGCTCTAGTCTGTATTCCATCATTCCTAATCAAGAGTATGCCAATTATAAAAACCTTGAAAGTCAGAAAACCTTAAACGTGCCCTAATCAAGCCTGTGACCTCATTTATTCAATTCTAATCCGTTATTTATCCTAACCAATTGCTAATCTTTGTTAATCCTCCTATATCAGACCTTGGCTACATATATTAACTATCCTTAATCAAGTACACACGAAATGTAAGCTTGAAAACTTGTGAAACCCTAGTCGAACCCTAAAACAGCCCGAACCCCTTCATCATCAATTTTGACCCATTTTAAACCAATCCAAGTGCAAAACTCTTATGTGAACCTCTTCTAGAAACCTTAGCAGGCTTTACCCACCTGCTATCCTATACCATTTCTTGGTTTAAAAATGAAAGGAACATGGCTATATCTTTTTGCTTACTTCAGCCGCGGCATCAAAATGGACAACCACCTCACCAAAGCTAGTTTCCTAGACTTCCACACATCATTTTCTAGCTTTAACACCTCCCTAACTAGACCCTCTATGTAACAACCGTGACTTGAGCAGGTTAGTCAAACCATTAGTGTTGACTTATGTGTCTGTTGCAACGTACGATTTATGTGATTTTATGTGTTATACGTGTTTATATATGTTTGTGTGGGATATGTGAGATTGTGATAAACAATCCATTGAGCAGTGATCGTCTCATTTGGATTGGATTTATGTAAAAATTTGTGAGTTCATTTCATCACTTTTGGTGAAGGGAAATGGTTATTGAGATTTTAGCGTTTTTGTGTTAAATGTGTAAGTATTTATAGCTATACGTATTTTTGTTGTTAGTAATTCTAAGATAAGATTTATGTTAGAGGTTAAGTTAGAGGAATGAGTTATTTGATGGAGAAATTCATTTTTTTTCAATTATAGTGGATAATGGAATTGAATCGTATTTTGAAAGAATTGTTCTTGGTTATAAGTGGTTGTCTAGGTGATGGATTAAATGTGAAGCGTGTAATTTGTGAATGAAATGAGTTTGTTAAAATATGAGAGTTTTTGGTTAAAACTTTTTTCATATATAAAAAGTGAAATTTTGGAATATGAAAAGTTATTTTTAGAAGGTAAAACTGTAGGGTTTTGCGATAAAGAGGTTTTGGAGATAGTTTATGGTTTTTATAAATTATCAAACTTCTAGTTCTTTTAGTAAATAATAAAGAAAATAAAAAAACAAATATTTATGGATGAATTAGTAAAAACTGGGAAATAGTAAAAAAAAAGAAGTCCAAGTTGGGCTCAAACTTGTAGAAAGGGTTATCCATTATGCCTATATAAACAAATCAAGGATTAGAAAATAACAAATACTAGGGAGCTTCATATTAAGAGGTTTCATCTTGGTATTACGTTCTGACTGAGTTGTTGGGTTTACGATTTAAAGTGTCCTAGCTCCTCAAACGTTTACTGAATGACTTCTGAATTATGATGGCCCGAACAGTGATACAATAATTCCAAACTCTTCAATCAAACTCATAACTCTTAAACCAAAGTTCTAAAGTACAATCTTCCTAAGACTTGACATATTCTACTCAGGTTGTGTGACGTGGCTATTTACTATATCTTTCTATATCAACATTCCCCGGTTAAGATTGTGATAAGGTCGTCAGCTTTCATTTCAGAAATGATGTTATTACATCTAGACCTACAGTGTTGAGTCATTGCCTCGTCTTTTCAATCTTTTGATGCTTTTATAAACCCGTGTGGGGGGTGATACATGCTTGTTACAAAACTCTTTTATATACTCATAACAATGTGATTACTTTTCAAAGACTTAATGAATTCATAACCCCATATTTCAATCTTTTGAATACTTATAAACTTGTGATACCTGATCTAAACATGAATGCAAGTAGTTTTCTCAATGTACTGCTATCCAGATATATTATTGCCTAAGTAGCTTCCAGTGCCATTATTTCCATATCATGAATCATTAATTACTTGCATTGCGAGTGAGCGTGAATATTGTGAATAGATCTATTGAGGGTGACGGCTCCCGTTTGTATACCTATTCACGGGGTAGCCAAACGCACTATATTTGTCCTAATGGGTAACCTTGGCAAGTTACATTTTCCACGGGGACATCTGTCCCTAACCATTATCACTACGGTGATCTTTCCTGTTAACGTATTGATGTCATGAGCTTAGGTGCAATAATAATGTTACCATTTTCCTTGATAATTGTATTCGTTGCAACTATTACAAATAACTGGTGTATAACAACGTAATCCACTTACCATTAAACTTGCATTTAACTGTTCTCCATGATAATACTGTTTTCCATACTGTTTTCCATAATAATTGTCCCTGCAATGCAAATATTTCCATTATAATAACCTGTATTCAACTATTACATTTCAAGCCTATAAATTTCACTCAACCTTTTTGTTGACCCTTTTTATGCATGTTTATCTCAGGTAATTAAGCAACTTATGGCATGGAGTGGCATGGACCTGAAGATGGCTAAAACTTGTTATCATTCACATTTTATGTTTCTAGATTTTGGGATCTGCCTTTGTAAAACTCTGATTTTAAATGAATGATAACGTATCTTTTAAAAACGTCTCTTTTGAGTCATTTTCTATGATTGTGTCTGTGATTCATGAAGTAATACCCCAGATTAGCTTCCGCTGCTATATTCCTGTCTGCTGGACGATTGGTTTCTGCTGGTAGTACTATGATTCTGCTGGTAGTTCTCCTTCCTGCTGGATGCTTGGTTTCTGCTGGTAGTATCCAATTCTGCTGCTAGGTGTACATTATTCTTGCTGACAGGTTGGTTTCTGCTGGTTGTACTATGGTTCTGCTGGTAGTTATTCTTCCTGTGGAACGGAATGGTTTCTGCTGGTTGTACTTATGGTTTGTGGTAGTTATCCTTCCTGCTGGATGCTTTGTTTCTGTTGGTAGCTATGGATTATGCTGCTGATTCCGTGTACATGCTGGTGGGCATACTTTTGCTGGTGGATTCATTTTTGCTGATAAGGTGTATGTTCCTGCTGTCTTCATGGTTTCTGCTGGCTGAATATGTTCATGCTGCTGGAGCTGTTTATGCTGCCAATACATCTATTCATGCTGCTGGACTAGTTTGTGCTGGTAGTATCATGTTCCTGCTGGCTGACTTCTTTCTGCTGGTAGTAACCTGTTTCTGCTGTGCTCAGCTTGATATTGCTGGTTGGTTGGTCTCTGCCACTAGTCACTTGGTTTCTGCTGGGTAGTCTTATTCCTGATGGTCGTATCAATGCATAATGCTTGCTGAATAGTTGGTGTTGCTCACTATATTCAGTCTGGCTGTTGACTATGTTTATGCTGATTTTTTTTTGACTTGTTCTTTGATTGGACTTTCTACCTGCTGAGTACTTAAACATAGTTGTTGAATAGTTTTTCGTTTTTTAATTTCTACTATTGATGTTTGCGCGGTCACACTCTTGTCTGACTAGGCGGGTACAGTTGATTTTCACTCAATTACTTCAACACTTAACAGGTTAAATTATTGTTTCAATCAAATTTAATACGGTTATTTTTTCTACTTTGGGATAACAATTAACCTAATTAATCCCAAATCAACTTTTCATCTTTCCCACACACACATACACCAATATCTTTTGTCTCTACTCTGTTTTTCAACCTAAATTCGGTAATCACCAATGGCGGCCCTCCAGTACAAAGATGATCACAACAGAATCCTCAGCTATTTGGATCACTCTCCAATTAAGGGGGATAACGCTTTAACCACATGGACCCTTACGGTCGTGTTTGTACGCATGGTTCAAACATTTTTAGGGCACAGCTAAGTTCGCCAAATGCTGCTGGGTCTCATGACCTAGTTGCAACTATTGACGGCCGTGAGGTGGTCGTGACTGAGTCGCTAATTAGGGCTCAGTTACAACTTGATGATGCCAATGGCATCTTTGACATGCAAATTGATGATATTTTTGCGGGTATGGGGGCTATTGGGTATCCACCGGATAGATCCCTACTTTCTTATGCACCATTTGTCTCCTCCTCATGGAGATTTCTGGTGCACACAATTTTGCATTGTCTGAGCCCTAAGGCTGGAAGTTGGAATCAATTTCCAAGTTCCATTGCCACAACCCTTGTCTGTTTATCGGACTGGTTGGGGGCCGTATAATTTTGCTCGATTTTATTTTGGAAGGATGATTGCGATTGTTAAGACTAAAAAGAATTAAATTTTTCAATGTACCTCGGTTTTTACAAATGATTGTGCCCATGGACTGCTGACCGTACCCCATTGATCCCACTTCTGGTTTTACTACGAAAACTGTTTTCTAATATGAAGATTATAATGGGCGGGTGAGGAAATTACTTTGACAACCCAAACATGACTTGACATTGCTGCTGCTGGCGTTGATGCTGCTTGAGGACAATGTGTTCCATGAAGCTGCTGCAGTACAGTGAGGCACACCCTGCTCCTCTCTCTCTCACGTTTTCCCCTGTTAGGGGATTCATCACCGGAGGGCAGCCTAGACGAAATAGGTAGTCCCTAACCCTGTACTCACCTGATATGATGGAGGAACATGGCCGTCTGTTCCTGCACCTTGACCACCTACCCCGCCGCACCGACCTTGAGTTTTGAGGAGCACATGTAGTGTATTGGCCCTGTCCTATACCAGTGGATTTTGGTGACCCTGATACTTTTGACAACAATCCTTTTGGCCCACCACACCGTCCCTATGATTTTGTTAACCCTGCTCTTGAGGAAACCCGTTTATAATTGGTCCTCCGTACTGGGCCTGCCAACTATATGAGCCTGAGGACATTGATAATCTCAATTTCATGGAAGATGATACCATTCTTGGTGGATTCCATGAGGAGACACATGCTGGGCCTGAGGATGCTCCGTATACCCCACCAGCCGTTGCTGTGGTAGGGAGAGGGACCCTGCACTTTAACAAGTTTATCTGCTAAGATTGTCATGTGTATGGGACTAGAATAGAATCATTGGAAACGGAGTTGGGAACACTCAAGAAAATCGCGGGGGGGAGCAATATTGACACTTGTATCCGAGTTAAAGAAGGTTGGAGCGAACGGTTAAAACACAATTGAGAGCCACCACGGGTTGGGGGGGTGGGGGGGGTGATGCTCCTGCCACAGAAGGGGATGTGGATATTCAAGATGAGGTTGACCTTGAAGGATTATCACGTATGGCATCTGAAGCTCTGGGTCACGATCAAGCTACTGTTCCCTCTGAGGATATGGAGGAACGCGAGGAGGAGGAGGTTCCTCTTAGGCGAAAGAGGTCGGTTTATCGATGAGCCAGGACAGAGTTCCATACTCCGGCTTTTGCGCAGTTTCATGCTCCTCGCTCTACTAGGTGATGGATTAAAATGGGAAGTGTGTCATTTGTGAAAGAAATGAGTTTGTTAAAATATAAGAGTTTTTGGAAGACTTCTTATTTTTGGAAAGTGAATTTCGAAAGTGAATTTGGAAATAAAAAGTTATTTTTAGAAAGTAGTTTATAAACAAAATGGTTTACCAAAATAGCTTAGGTTTTTATAAAACTTAAGGTATAAATGTAATTAATTAATTAATAATTTTTTTTATTTTTATAGATGAATAGTAAAATACGAATTTTAAAAGAAAAAAATAAAGTTGTATTAGAAATCAAACACTAACTAGGCTTTATCTAGGATTACCTTAGAGCCTATAAATACAAAAAAAATAAAAACCCTAAACCCCTATTGAAGTTGGCTGATTTTTACAAGAGAAGAAAAAGAAGAGAATTTTAGGGTTCTTGGTTAAGGTATTTTCTAATTCTTGTTTAGTTTTAGTTATTTAATTTTCAATTAATGTAATCTAAGTATGATAGATTAGGGTTTATAAATTAGGGTTTATAAATTAGGGCTTTGATTTTTCTAGAAGTTTATAATGTTATAATAATTGTTTAATCATTAGTTTAATTGATTACAATATTTGATCATGCGTTAGGGTCTAGATTGCCCGAATTAGTTGTTTAATTTACTGCAGAAAGTTAGACAGTTTTGTAACGAGCATAACTCATTCATAAAAATTCAAATAAACAAATTACAACATACTGGAGATAACCTCAGAGAGTCTACTTTCCAGAAAAGTTGGCCTCGTGAGTTTTTATGGCCGAAAAGTGGGTCAAAAGGTCGTTACAAAATCAGTGTATAAAATAGTGACGAATTTTAGTTTTGGTTTTGATTTTTCTAAAAATACTTAGACATCTAGTTAGAGGCTCTAAATCACGTGGAAGTTAGTTTATATATTGTGTGTTACCCCTGAATTTTTGCTAAGTAGGTTATGAAGTGTAAGTTGGTTATCTAACGTCATACTTTTAGGGGGTCAGATTATGGACGAATTCTGGACACTTTGGATTAATGAATTTCTAAAGGGTATTTGTAAAAGGGTAATGGCTTTGGGAGAGCTATGAGAGGTTCATAGGACATATATGTAGCATGGTGAATTTTGGTTTGAATTGTGGAAGTGTTTAAGTGGTACGTTTAGGACGTGTAAGTGAGTATAAAATTCTGCTCAAAACCAGAAAATATAAAGTGTAGCAGTGAAGTGTAAATGGCATATGTAGGAGTTGGAAAAGGTTTAAATCAAGTATAGAATTATGGTAGATAGCTTAGATATCCATCATAGTTGAGGTTACATCATATTGGGTTGAATGCCTAATTGATGGTAGCTTATTGTGTGCTTAATTGTTTAGATTATCCGTGAAGTGTTTGTGAAGCTTTTGTTGGATTCTTTTGGGAAGCTAAGCATCAGGTGAGTTTCATAGCCCCTTTTTCTTATGTTTTCTTGGGGTGAAAATGATGCTATGAGTTTAAATGTTTTAGTTGCTGTGATTATGTGTTTGTATGTTATGTGGTATGCTTCATGGCTTTGTGATCAATTAGAGTCGTTTATGTGGTATGCTCCATGGCTTGGTGATCAATTGGAGTTATTATTATTATTGTTGTTGTTGTGAAGTATGTTAGTTCGGTTGAGAGTGGTGCTTACCACAAACAAATCCAACTGAAGGGTTGAAATAATACCTACTGACTTTGTGTTCCGATCGGAGGGTAGTGAGCTACCCATGACCCTATTGTGAGTATGGAATGATAGACCCAGTGGACTGTGGTGTCATGTGTGTTGTTTTGAATTGTTTTACTAATCGCAGCAATTGTTTCGTAAGATTTTGTTATGTGTCTTAACCCTATGACTCTCACCAACCGTTGTGTTGACGTTTTTAAGCATCATTTTCAGGTGAGCTTAATGGTGCTAAGTTAGAGCGAAGTGGCTAGAAGAGACCGTAGGACGCTTGGAGTTTATTTATGCTTTCTGTTTGAATAAATGCGTTTGCATGAATTGTTTGGATTATGTTTTAGTATTGAAGTGTAAATGGTGTATATAAGAGTTGGAAAAGGTTTAAAACAAGTATAGAACTATGGTAGATAGCTTAGATATCCATCATAGTTGAGGTTACATCATATTGGGTTGAATGCCTAATTGATGGTAGCTTATTGTGTGCTTAATTGTTTAGATTATCCGTGAAGTGTTTGTGAAGCTTTTGTTGGATTCTTTTGGGAAGCTAAGCATCAGGTGAGTTTCATAGCCCCTTTTTCTTATGTTTTCTTGGGGTGAAAATGATGCTATGAGTTTAAATGTTTTAGTTGCTGTGATTATGTGTTTGTATGTTATGTGGTATGCTCCATGGCTTTGTGATCAATTGGAGTCGTTTATGTGGTATGCTCCATGGCTTGGTGATCAATTAGAGTTATTATTATTATTGTTGTGTTGTATAGTACGTTAGTTAGTTGAGAGTGGTGCTTACCACAAACAAATCCAACTGAAGGGTTGAAATAATACCTACTGACTTTGTGTTCCGCTCGGTGGGTAGCGAGATACCCTCTGACTTATTATGAGTATGAAATGATAGATCGTGGTCTAGTTGTGTCATGTGTGTTGTTTTGGATTGTTTTACTAGTCGCAATCAAATTGTTTTGTAAGATTTTGTTATGTGTCTTAACCCTATAAAACTTTCACAACCATTGTGTTGATGTTTTAAGCATTCAGTTTCAAGTTGAGGTTCATGAGGTATATTAAAAGCTAAGAGAAGTGGCTATAATGACCGCTAGGATTACAATTGGAGTTCGCTTTGAGTTATATTTATGTTTTCTGTTGAATAAATTGCGTTTGCTGATATTTTGGATTATGTTTTGCATGTACATTTATTGAGGTAGAGACTCTTTCTCATTTAATAAAGACACCATTAGGTTTTGGGTTTTGTTCTGTACATTTGTGTCTTTGCTTTACTTCAGTTTCATTTTTGTATTCTCTATATAGACACCATGTGTTGTGATGATATTCATATGTTTACGCCTGCGTTTTCCGCCTTTGGCGGGGTGTGTCAGATTGGTATCAAGAGTCTTTTGGTTATAGAGAACTAGAGTGTTGAACCTAGACTTATAGCTTATGGGGTCCCTCATACTAGTAGCATTTTAGGGTTAAGTGTTTATGTACGTATATACCGTATGTTCCCGCTACCTAAAAGCTTTGAAATTCTTTTTATTTTGAATTACTACGATATAATATGAAATATATACTTTTTTATTATGTGGATCTAATAGTATATACCCCTTTGTTATTGTTTTAGTCATGTCTTCCCCTACCTCTAGGAGATATCGTTGGGAGATTGTTTACCTCACTGGACCCGCGGAGTTGGGTGACTTTTGAGAGAGAAAAGTCAAACCCAAGCGAGGCCCAACATAAGTTTATTTCATTTTCTACCTCGATGCGTTGCTATAATCGAGGATTGCTTTTATATTTTAGGTCACAATGTGACTTCTGTTTCGTTGGTCGATTGGGATTTTATGGTTCGTTACATGGATTATCATGTTTGAGTTATATTTGGATTATTATTAAGTGCTATGTGGTAGATGTGTGTTATCATTGAGATGTTTGGTCTTGGAAGTGAGTACACGTGTGAAAAAGGTGCAATTATAATTATGGTCGCGAACAAAATTATAAAGGCAACACACATGTGGACTTGTAACTTTGATTGCATTGATCATTGTTGCTTGTATGTATTATGTAAGGATGTAAGTCTGGATAGTTGTGTAGATGGTAGTGTAGATGTGATGTGAGATCCTGTTGAGGATGGTTGTGTGGTTAGAGAATTCCTCTCTTAACCGACTGGCGATTATATTAGGTTGGGTTGCGTAGATGGTAAGGTTCCCTTTCATCTATCGTTTGCGGATACATCGGATACTTGTTGGTATTGTCGTTGCGATTCTTAAGTTGGTTCGTTAGCTCATTGTTCGTTGAGATATCCAACGCTTGTGTTGGTATTCTAGGGTGTTATCATAGAACTGGTGTTCCATGTTCTCCGTTTGGCGTTTTGATTGTTTTCCTTTGTCTAAAGGTGACGATACTTTTTGGTTTGGTTCTAAGACCGTTGGTATGGATGAGTCCTTATGGTTTGTTTGGTTTGCAAGAGTTCTTGTCGTGTTCATTTTCAAGTAAATTAATATTCTGGTATTAGAATTCTTAAGGTATTTTGGGAGTCTATTTTGCTATCATGATGTTTTTTTTGTTGTGAGTCATAAATTCCATTTGAAAGTAAGTTTGTTGTAGTCGATACCATATTGTTTAGGTGTTAAAAACTTCTTTTAAAAAAAATTATATAAATAAAATGCAACACATTTTTTTTAAAATCATCTTTTGATTTCTTTTATGAAAACCATAATTAAAATAAGTTTATGAAAATTTTATTTAAATTTATTTTTACACTTAAAATTATTTGCATTATTAACTAAGGTGATTCTATTGTTTTAAAATGATTGGTATAAGGTTATGAGGGAAAGTTTCCTTGGGTAAAAATTGGTTTTGGTACAAAGGTTCTTAATCTTTTAATTAATGGGTCGTGGTACGTGGTATTATTCGTTGGGGGTGTTTCTAGAAATCGTTGATGTGTTTGTTAGGTCGGAGGTTCGTTCTTCTTGTCGACGTTTACATTCGGTTGATTTTTTTTCTTTTTGGAATCGTGTGATTTTTGGGTCCATACCAATTGGTGCATGTGAAGTTTGAAATTTCCTCATGGCGTGGTGCTAGAGTTGATGTTAGGACGTATCTTCTGGGTGGTGCGATTGATAGTAGCGAAGCGAATGGAATTATTCGCGATCCCAAGTTGGAATTAGAGAATTCTCGTTTTACTTTTGATTTAGTACCTCTTAGTTATGAGAGTGTTGATGTAGTCGTAGGAGAGAATTGGTTGTTGAGACATAAGGCTGAGATGGTATGCCACGAGAAGGTAGTTAAAATGCCTTGGTAATTTGGAGAGTGCTTAAGGTTCGGGGAGAAAACGAACTAAAGAGGATACGAGGTCTCGTAGGAGTACCAAGGAAGATGAGTTGAGATTATGTGATATCTTTGTAGTATGTGAGCCCTCTAAAGTGTTCCTAAGGAATTAGTAGGTTTTACCCCTCGTCGTAGAATAGGATTTCGTATGGAATTAGTACAAGGAGCGACGCCGATTTGCGAAGGCTCGTGTCGTTTGACGTCTTTAGAAAGGCAAGAGGTCTGGAATGATTGCAGGAGTTGCAAGGTGAGGGTTGGTTCGAATGGTAACTTGTTGTGGGAAGCGTCTGTATTGCTTGGTAGGAAGAAAGGTGGGTAGTTTGGAATGTGCATAGATTATCTCGAGAAGAGTGAGATAGAAAATTCGTATGTGATGTCACCAATGGAGGGTGCACGGGGATGACGTAGCTAAGACTGTTTTTAGGATGCGTAATGGACACGTTGAAGTTTACGGCTATGCCTTTTGGGTTAACCAATGCACCAGCGGTTTTCATGGAGTTAATGAGCCGGGTGTGCATGGCCGTATATAGACAAGCTAGTTAACGTATATATACAGACGATATTTTAAACCGACTCAAAGTCTAAGGAGGAGTATGAGTAGCACGTGAAGATGATCGTGGAGCCACTAAAGGAAGAGAAGATATACGTGAAGTTTTCATCGTTGCATATATCAGCATTACAATATATGTTTCCTCTTTGAGAATATCTTCCGTGGACGACCCCTCGATATTCTCATTATCATCATTACCTATTATTGATGTTATTTATGTTCATGAAATATGTATTTTGTCAAGCAATCAACGTTGTAAGATAAGTTTTGTGACAAAGATACAAAAGTATCGAACGTTGTATGTGTATATATATTTTCATTTTCTTTTTCAACCATGGATATTCTCTCTGTAGTAGTTTAAATCTTTTGTTTTTACATTTTATACGTTTCAATCGTAGTTCATATAATAATTATACGTATGTGTAGGAAGTTGATTTTGATGGTCAGGAGGTGGAAAAGGATGTCGATTATTCAAAGGTAAAGGTTATGAGAGTTCTCACCTCATAAAAAGGTACATGTTTTTATAAAGTATGTTTGTAAATAGATGTTGTTCATATTTAATGTACGTGTTTTGTGTAGGAAATTGAATCTCATGGTCAGCATGAGAAAAAGGATGTCAAAGGTGAAATTGAAATTGCTAGGGCTGCTTTGATATAGGTTCACGTTTTAATTCCTTTTTTTAATGTTTATAAGAATTATTAAAATAACAACAGGTTTCAAATTGCTTTAATAACTAAAGAGATCGACTGTTAGGTTATGGAGTTGGATATAGATTTGAATTCAAAAAGGTTATATGTACGAGTGTGCTGCCTGGTGTTTGGTGGTGATGGTATTGATCTCTAAAAAAACGGTTGAATCGTTATCTCAAAGTGATTGAGATAAAGTTACGCATAGTATAAATTAAAAATTCTATTTACTATTATTATTTGAATTTAGGTGGATCTGATAATGTTGTTCGTGGTTATTAAAGATGTTAAATCTTTATCGTCTTAAACCAGATAAGTTGTTTCAAATATTGTTAGTGATTAATGTGATATGTTGATGATAGTAACAATTTTGATGTCGGGCTAAGGTAAATTTTATTCTAAGTGTTAAATGTTAATGTAATAGTTGATGTTAATAGTTAAGGATTTTATATCTTTATTGATTAGTGATTGTTATGATATTTTATAAACGGATAACTAACTAGTTGTTTATTGAAAATAGGTTTGTGTTGTTGATTAGAATGGTTCTATCGATCCCCAAAAAATCTATCAAAGTGCATCGAAAAGGAAAGTATGTAATAATTCAAAAAATGGTATTGTTTGTGAGAAAAAATGTCAGAAAAAACACAAAAAACCTTTAGTTCCTACTTAGAAGGAAAACATAAAGGAAAGGTGCAAACTTGCTGACAAAGGAAATGCAAAAAGCTGATGGTTTTCATAAGGTTGTGTCTGATATTTCTCGCTGATGGTAAAGTGTGATTTGTATGTTGATAATTTATAAACTATATTAAGTTTACAATATATAATAAGTTTTTATTAATAGATAACTTATTGTTATTTTTTTATTCATTTAGGTCGAATCATGTGATGTTAAGAAAGGTAAATCTTTATTATCAAAAAGGAGAAGGGTTTACAATGTTGTAAGTGATGATGATGATACGGTTGTTGATGATAACAAGGTTATGTTAACTGTTTTTAATATATGTAAGTTTTATATTATGTTATTTGGGTATATTATGTTAGTATGTTAACTTGTATATTTTGGTTTTTTAGGTAATAGGTTTATGTTGCTGATCATGTGATGAATGATAAGAAGAAATCTATTAAATGTGCCACAAAAGAAAAAGCAATAGCTGGTTGTGATAAGGTTTTTTCTGACGTTGCTTATGCGTGGGCAATTTATGTTAAAAACCGATTGCTTCAAACAATTAAAAGTGATAAAGTAAGTTGCATATTCTAAGAAAGTATGGTTATAATATAAGTTTTTGTTAAGGTTAATATTTGTTGTTTTTGTTATTCGATTTAGGTTGAATCAGGTGATGTTTCATATGATGCTAAAAAAAGTAAATCTTTATCGTCTAAAGGGAGAAGGGTTTTGAAGGGTGTAAGTGTTGATTTGACTGCTGATGATAACAAGGTTATTAAACCGGATGATGGTTTTTCAAAATTTGAAAACGTAAGTTGTGATAATAATGACAAGTGAATTCTTTTATTAACCGTAAGTTGTAGAAATTATGTTATTTTATTAACCATTTTTTATATTGTGATAATAATGACAAGTGAATTTTTTTTCTAGTCATGTTTTTATATATATATATATAATAGGTTGTTGTTGGTAATGAATGTAAATCTTCATCGACGGAGTTGAAAAGTGTTGATGCAGTTTATAAAGTGAATAAGTAGATTGAAATGTGCTAAGAAACGCACACTTTCATCGCGATTATTGGCAACGGACAATCGTTTTTTGATTTGGGATGTTAGTTGATGCATGACAAAACGAGTAGTAATCTTGGATAACATTTTTTTATGTTTTTTGCAAGTTGTTTAAATAGGTTTTAATGAGTCAATTTTTTTTGTTTTGTATTTCATTTTTGATCAACACTTGTGCGTTGGAGTAAAAAAAATGTTACACTTGTCCAGCGAAGACGTAAATTGATTTAAATCCGGGTTGACACTCGGAAAATATGAACCGCAGTACTTTGAACCCGGTTAAGCAACCCGGACTATACAGGCACGTGGACCAAGCTGTCTCAGGACCGTCGTAATTATTAGTTGTCTTATTTCTTTGTTTTTACACACAATAAAAAATCCCCAATTTTTTTGATTGAATCTCTTTATTCAAAAATTAAAATGGATAGTTATTCGATTCAAGAAAATGTTGAATCCTTGCAACTAATTCCACAACAACAACTTGGTGTTGAAGAAGAACAATTAGACATGCAAATAATGCCTATTAAAGATCATGTAGATGCCTCTGCTACCTTAGAAAGGCTCAGTAATTTCAAAGCTTCTCGGGTAAACTTTGAATTTGGTGGACTTCAAATTAAAAATAACAATCAAGTTGCCAACCTATTAGCAAAAATAAATTGATGGGTATAACCCAATCATCAATTTCATAAAAAAATACTGTATTAGTGAAGCCTTTGTCCGTCGACCAGCTGCAATGTACGGATTATATTTGAATGAATATTGGTATACAGCAAAATATAATGATGAAACAAAAGTTATTTCATTCACCACAAAAATGCTTCTTTTGAAATAAAATTTGGTTTTTGTACATTTAGAAAAGTTTGTGGGTTCGAATATCTGGAGAAATGATTGGAATATGACAATGAACCTACATTTGAAGAAATTCAAAAAACGATGCTAGGTGTTGGTTACAGAAAAGGAAATGGACCCAATCAACCACTTGAATCTACCTTTTTGAAAATTGGTTTCTCACGAACTTGGAGGTTGTTGATGGCTTACATCTTAGGAGGCAATATTGGATCCAAGGATCAGTTAAATTATATGCATCAGTTAATTGCTCATGGACTCATAAATGGTGTTAAACTAGACTATGGGGGCATAATTTTCAATGACCTTGCTGCAAAGTTGACTAACTCTCTTCGTCATACTTCTCGAGCATATGCAAGATTTATCTCATTGATTTTGGAGAAAGCGCTGGGTGATAGTTACGTACTTTCTGATGAAATTGGTCTTAAGATTCCAATCATGGGTAATTCAATTTTTAACTTAGACCCAAGTTTATTGGAGGTTCCCATTAGTTCCCATATGGTACGTGTTTGTCAATTAAGCGGATTCTTCTTTGGTATTGAGATGTTGTGGTATAGTTGTTGTGTGATAATGTGCTCGGGATGGTAGTCCATTCTATTGATACATTTGAATGAAAATAATTCAGAAGGTAAAGACAAGTCGATTAACGTTTGCTTGAATCCAAACATAAAGAATCCCCGGTGTTTATGATTATAAAGTTGTCAATCAATGGCTAAATGAAGAAGTCGTTGCAGACACAGCAAGTTGAGAGATTGTGATTGGTCATTGTGTATTTTTTATATTTACTAATTTTATTTGTATTTTTTATTCTTTTAGTAATCTTCAGTTGTGTCTACTAGATCTATGATTCCTGTTCAGTCATTACATTATTTTCTAGTAGCTGGTGATCAGAGCTTGAAGATGATTGGCCGTCAATAAAATCACAGCTGATAATTAATTAGAATAATGTTGCATCATTCAGGAAAGAGGTTTGTTGGAGACATAGCAGTTGGCACAGGTTATTGTAACATTTTAATATTATTATTTTTATTTTTAGTTTTATAATTTTTTAGTGATCTATGTTTATAATGTTAGTTTATAGGTTGTGTTTACTTAGATTATGATTCTCTTTAGTCATACATTTATTTTTTAGGTAGTGGTGATTAGAGCTTGAAATATGATTGTCCCGTCAATTCAAATCAAGTTTGCAATTATGAGAATAATGTTGCATGATTTCAGGAAGGAAGTGGTTGTTGGAGACACAGCAGTTCCCACAGGTCATTGTAACATTCTAATCAAGTCATAATCGTATCACACCAAACAAACATTTCAATTACTTCTTGAGTCACATTCACATCAACAACAATATTTATTTATCACTAACACAAAAAAATCATCACAATAATGAAAATAAAATCCATGATTGCAAAAAATAAAATCTACATTCTCTACATGACAATGACATCATACTTACTATGCACTACAAAAGCATTTTTCCCACAAATTTGTCTTTATTTATTAAAAAATGTGTCTTCTAGCACCTATTATTATCACCACACAAAGACTAGCTTTGCCAACTATCATAACCTATCAAGCACCTACAACACTTAGCACATGCTGAAACTAGAACACATGACCAACTGAGCCAAAACTGTTTGATAATTTGTCTTATATACATCAACTGCTTCTTCGGTAAGCTTATAGATTTTTTGAAGACGTGTGTACCAACTGGGATAAAACTCTTAGATAATTTGTCTTATTTATACATCAATGGCTAAAAACATCTTAGTTGACCGACACATAAGACATGATACATTAAATGTAAGCCATGTTTCAATACACGTAGGATGAAACGCATGTCAACAGTTCGGGGTTACTTTGACCGTATCACTAGCCTCAAACTCACATAAACAAAAGGAACACTCGATCCATGTCTTGTCATCTTGATTGGCGTAACTATAGGTAGTGAACGTACGGTCGAGATATCAAGCCCGTGACATTTACGAGCTTGAAAAAGAGTTTGCGAGTGATTGTTACGAGGATTATATGTGAAGCGACAAATGCATACGGAGAAAAATGTGATGAAAAAAAAGGATGATAGGTAGGATGAGTATAGTGGGGCTAAAGACGAGTCAAAAGGGGATGTAACGATAATTGATGATGTTGGAGATTTTGCACGGTTTTAAAAATTTCAGAGTCATGATCAGCAGCTAGTTCTTGTAGCATGGTCCGATGGAAATGATTGTGGTTCATGGTGGTTGGAACCAAGTTTGAATTATGATAAGGATTAGATCGATAATAGTACTTGTTGCATTATTGTCTATGAGATATGTTAATATGCTAGTGATCGATTTGCATGATAGTAGAATTATTTATTACCCTTGTAAACATAGTAAATCTTTTGACCAACGGTTATCGTCATCTCAGCTTTTTCTCTTACAGACCACACATCAAAGTAAATGCTCATAATAAGACGATCACAACTAGAAAAAAAACATACCTCACAAAAAAAATTAAAAGGGAAACTCACATACAAAACCTTTTCATATGTAATGGTTGGCCAGGAAACCACTATATCTATTTCAAGGGGGAGAGGGGGGATGCTTGTGAGGGGATGCGGTTGGCGTTGTGATCGGTCAAGAGATTAAGGTCGTCATTATTTACGGTCTTTGTGTAAAATTTAGGACATTATAATTAAAAATGGTTTATTTACGGTCTCAATGTGTTGATTGTACTATTAGCTAATCGGCAAAATGAAAAAGTATTAGCGTGTAATATATTTAGTATGTCCATAATAGTCATGTCCTAATCTTGGTATGATTATTTTATCATTATCATGATTTACTCTAGATTAGTTGTAGGCCTTATCTTGGGCTTAATCCTTTCCCCTGTATCTTATATATTATGTATGTTTTGTAGAGATAATCAAGGAATCAAGTTAACCTTTAATATGGTATCAGAGCCATCTCTTTCTCTCCTAAAAACCCTCTTTTAAAACGCATCTTCCCCTTTCCCTTCAATCTGCCGTATTTTCTTTTTAATATGAAAGAAAACTCTCAAAGTAGTTGAAAAAGGCATTAAAGCATCCCTGAAACGTAGTCAACAATAATTCTAGTAAGATCAAAGAAAAACATAGCATAGAAACTCTTAAAAGATAATAAATAAAATCTAAATTACTACTGGTATGATCTTTTTTTAAACAAGTTCGAAGTTCACCAGCTAAAGACTGACTTGATGCACACAACCTTATCAATACACATCTGATTAGTATTCTTTTTGGAACTGATCTGTAAATTAAATTGATATACTCGGTGTTTGGGACAATGTCATAAAGCACTTAGCAATCCAAACACTTTAAAAGTACTTCTCTTTAATAATATAAAAAACACAATATAAACCAATACGCACTTAACACGCAATCCTGTCTTGCCATTCATTATTTAACTATGCGAAGTTAATTACATAAATTCAAATCAACACACCATGCTGCATAATTATATTTATGCAGCAAGTGCAATTTTAATATAAAAATTTGGATAGAATTAACACACGCACCTTCTCTTAGTATGATTTACTGGTAGCCACAATGGACAGTTCAACAATATTTCTTCCAAAAACACAAAAAAAATTAGCTGTAACAGCTTTGGAGCTGCAAAGTTCGGCATAAAACTTGTTAATAACATCACCACCCAATCTAGAGATAATTGAAAACCGTAATTTTGACAAGCACTGAAAATAGTTAGAAGTTATAAACTTGACTATACTATAAAGTTAACAAACCAAAACACATTGAGTTTGTACAGGTGAAAAATGGGATTTTTTTTTGGTAACCATGGTTTACTTTCCGCTCTTTAGGGTGACTAATCCACGGGGTTTTTGAACCCACCGCCACACAGACTCAAACCAGGTAAAACCCTCCCTTTTTAGGAGGTTGACGTAGCCACTTTAGAGTTGTTTGCACCTAGCAGGAATCGAACTTGGGACCTCACACCTTTTAGTGTGACACTTGCATGTCCTTTTACTACTAGGCCACCCCAGGGTGGTTTTTTATTAGGTGAAAAATGGAATTTCTTAGCACTGAGAAAGAAAAAGAATTGAATTACACTTACCCTGAGATCGGCTATGCTATTTTCCCTTAAACAACCAATGTGATATTCTTTTTCACATTGTGAGGTATTGAAATTAAATAAGAGGATTAATCTAAGAATTAAATGAACAGAACACTAAAATTATATGTAATTACAAACCTTGTCACAAATAATAAATGTACGGTTGTTAAAGCCATTAAGTGTTGTGTTCATGCTATAACTTATTCCACAGAGAGCATCTCTCCTGTGAAAGCACCCACTTCATATATATAGACACCCTCCATGGGAGTCCAGACCTCCAATATGCACCTTTATCAGATAATAAACTAAATTAGTCACAGAATCAACGAATACAAACATCATCTAATAAACTAAAAAGAAAATACGGCAGATTGAAGGGGAAGGGGAAGATGGGTTTTAAAAGAGGGTTTTTTGGAGATAAAGAGATGGCTCTAATACCATATTGAAGGTTAACTTGATTCCTTGATTATCTCTACAAAACATACATAATATATAGGATACAAGGGAAAGGATTAAGCCCAAGATAAGGCCTACAACTAATATAGAGTAAATCATGATAATGATAAAATAATCACACAAAGAATAGGACATGACTATTATGGACATACTAAACATATTACACGCTAATACTTTTTTCATTTTGCCGATTAGCTAATAGTACAATCATTATATTGAGACCGTAAATAGACCATATTTAATTTTAATGTCCTAAATTTTACACTAAGACCGTATATAATGACGACCTTAATCCCTTGACCGATCACAACGCCAACCGCATCCCCTCACAAGCATCCACCCTCTCCCCTTGAAATGGATTTAGTGGTCGTCTGGCCAACCATTACATATGAAAAGGTTTTGTGTGTGAGTTTCCCTTTTAATTTTTTTTGTGAGGTATGTTTTTTTTTTCTAGTTGTGATCGTCTTATTATGATCATTTACTTTGATGTGTGGTCTCT
>BQNB010016872.1:2263-15064 GCA_026074375.1 Tanacetum coccineum | reverse complement strand
TTTGGATACAACCTAATAAGCTCATTACGCTCTTAGTTAATTAATAATCTAGTTATTATTCAGTTTAGCTTGCTCAAAGCTAAACTGAATAAGCCAATCATCAATTCACTCATAAATTACCTCAGCTTATTATTGAAAGATAAGCCAGATTTGGATGGGCTTATTGGACTTTACCAGCTTGTTTTTAACAAGCTGGAGCTTGTAGATTAAGCTCTAAAGAGCATTATAAGTCCTTATTTTGAGCAAAGGACAATATACTCTTCATATTTCATTTTATAGCTTAAAACTGTTTTAGCTTATCTCTATTGCTTATTATTACTTACTAGTGCTTATTTCTGCTTATTTTATCTTATTATTGCTTAATATTGTCAGCTTATAGTTTAGAAATCATTAGATCTTGTTTTTATATAAAACAGTTTTAGAAAAACCAAAAAATATGCATTGTGAGTTAGCTTATTAAATAGTGCTTAATTGTGGTTGATAATTGCTTATCTGAGCTTAATATACTTATTTCATCATATGTTTTATAGATATCAACTTATTACAACTTGAATTAGTTTTAAAATGCAAAAACAGATTATTAAGGAGTGTTTTAATGTTGTTTGAGCTCATTTGGTTTTCAAATCCAAGTTTACTAAGCTTGTAAATGGTCTTATAATCTGTTTTGTTATGTTTTTTTAAAGTCTATATATTAGTTTTAAGGATTTAGCTATAAGTTCTAAGGATCTGAGTTCTTAATGTTTTCTAAAACTACTTATATTTGAATCTGGTAAAATTACTTTCATAAGTGTTGATTTTAGCTTCATTCTGATCTTAATTTGCATTAGATAGTATCTAGTTAAGTTTGCATTAGCCATTTTAAGTTTTAGCACAATCTGCCATAGTTAGCTATTAGTATTTTTAGTTTAAGCTTTATTAGCCAGTTTTGATCCTTAGATTTAGGTTAGTATAAGGTTGTTTTAAGTTTTGAATTTCATAGCTTAAGCTCATTAGGTGACAAACTTAATCTGTTTAAGCTTAATTTGGACCTTAGACAACTTTTACTAGCTTATTCTTAGGTCTGCTCTTAGCCTTTTAGCTTTTATAAAAACCAATGAAAACACAAAACATAGTATTCTGCCTTAACTACCTTTTTTAAATACATTTTTCTAGCTTATTAAGTGTCTTTAAATGCTTATTTCTGGCTTATTTTTGTTCTTTGCAGTATAAACTTAATCTGTTTTTAGGTTTTAAGGATTAGCTTAATGATTTAGTAGCTTAAAAATTAGCTTAAAGGTGCCTTCCTAGATTGTTTTTAAAAGTATTTTAGTCTAAATTGCTTAATTGCTTATCTGATCTGTGGCTTATTTGATTTGCTTAAATCTGGTTTGGATTTTCTCATTAGGTCAGTTATAAGCTATAGTTGGCTCATTTAGTTTGAGGTTTAGCTTGTAGTATCTTTTTAGCAAAATCAGTTTAAGGCTAAAAGCTTTTAAGCTTTTCAGGCCATTTCTGTCACTTTAAGTAGCTTGCTTATTAGTGGTTTTTAGAAAAAGTTGTTTTACAAAAAGTGCTTATTTAGGACTTAAGTTTAGCAGTTAAAAAAAAGAAAAGAAAAATAAAAATGGTTAAGTTGTTGGGGGTACTGGGAGGACTCGAACCCGAGACCTAAACCATGACTCACCAACACCTTAACCATTACGCCACTGGGGCTTTTCTGTTAAGACCCTTGGGCCAATTGGTTTATAAGTATGTTTGCAGTTTTAGCCCTTTTAGCTTATTTGTTTTTTCCTGGCTTATTTATAAGCCCGTTTTTAGCATTTTTAATTTTTAAACTTTAGTATTATTGTTAAGTACTTTCAGTAATTTTTTGGAATTTTTATAAATTAGTTTAGTATTTTTAATTAATTTTCTAGATTAAAGGTGTTTTAAATTGTTTAAAAATATAAAAAAGTTATAAAAAAAATATAATTTCTGTTTTAAAATTTACTTTAATACATTTAGGTTTAAGAAATTTGCAATTTGAATTTTCAGGGTCAAAATTTGATAATTTAGGTTTTTAGTCGCGTTTTTAGATTCCCGTTATCGTTTTTAGCTTAAATTCTTATTTGCTTTAATTTTTAGTTTAGCTTGCCTTTATTTGTTTTTCCCTTTGCGTTATTATATTTAGAAAATAAAACCTAATCTTGAAATATTCATTCGCGTGATCACGAACTTAAAACGAGATATTCAAATTCACGCTTCATCGGGATACGACTCGGGAAGATTTGGCCATCACTTTTCCTAGAGTGATTTTTATTTCTTTATGGAATACTTCTTATATTATTTGATATTCGGTATATAGAATATATATATTATTATTATATATATAGGCTAAAACCATCAAATAAAGTTTTTGGCACCGCTGCCGGGGAGGTGTGTAACGAATATAGCGTTGAAGTTTGAAGATTAGTTTTTTGAAGACCCTTCCTCGTGAAGTTATCGTTTTGTTATTTTCTTTTATATAAAATAAAAAAATACAAAAATATTTTATTTTTCTTGATTTATTTTTGTAGATTTATTAGAAAAACCAAAAATACTTTTCCTAAAGTATTTAAAATACCAAAAAAAATTTTAAAAAAAACAAAAATAACCGTTGTGTCACTTGTGAAATCGGCTCACCTTTATATTACAAACTATAAGAGAGGTATAAGGAGGGTTGATCCTACGATCTTCGACCCGAAAGGAGAAGGTTTTTAAAACGCTTCGCGCTTACCCGCTCCTCCGCTTCTTTGTGCGTTTTCTAGAGAGCTACCATACACTTGTTCGATTATCGGTTACAAAAATATTTTTCTTTTTATTTCTCTTATTTTGTTTTTAGTGCATGCGCACCCGCTCTTCATCGAATTTAATTGTCGAGTCATCCACGACTCCGAAATGTCGTAATCGTAGACGTTCTAAGCAAAGAGTCGAACCATTTTTTCTTGAAGAGACTCCCATAGTTACGATGGCCAATCAACGTACTATGGCGGAATTACTCCAAGCACCCACCGAGGGTTACGGAGATGCTATCCTTATTCCCGCTATTCTAGCGGAGAATTTTGAGCTTAAACATGGTATTTTAAATCTTGTAACTTCAAAACAATTTTACGGATTTAAGAAAGAAGATCCTCATGCTCACATTCGTTGGTTTAACAAGATTAGTTCCACGATTAAGTATAAAGAAGTACCTAATTCGTCGATTAAGCTTATGATTTTTCCATTTTCTATCGAGGGGGCAGCCCGGATTTGGCTCGAAAAAGAACCCCCTCATTCTATTCTTACTTGGGAAGACCTTGTTGCCAAGTTTATTAACCAATTCTTTCCTCCTTCCAAAACTACAAATCTCCGAAATGAAATTACAAATTTTTAGCAACAATTTGATGAATCATTTTGTGAGGCATGGGACCGTTTCAAGGATCTCCTTCATGCATGCCCACATCACGGTTTTACGGAATTGCATCAACTTGATACCTTCTACAATGCTTTAACACCAACAGATCAAGATTCTTTGAATGCCACCGCCGATGGTAATCTTTTGACTAAAACTCCTCGAGATGCTTTGACAATTATTGAAAACAAATCAAAAGTTCGCAAATCACAAAACAAAACGGTTGTTTCAAAAGTGAGTACAAATGCTCCTTCTTCTTCTACCCCTTATTTTCTCGAGATTGCCGCTCTTGCCGACGCCGTTAAGGCTATGCTTCTTTAGAAATCTTCTCCTCCAACATTCGTAAAAGCAGTTGATGAAATTTGTGTTACTTGTTGTGGCCCGCATCCATACCACCAATGTCTTGCCACTGATGGCAACGCTTTTTCAGAATATCGAGATAATATTCAAGGATATATTTCAGCAGCCATAGTGAACTACAATTAGGGAAATATCAGATACCGTCCTCAGATTGTAGCTAACCAAATTCGACCACCGAGTTTTGTTCAACCGAATTTGCAAAATAATCAAACCCGATACAATCAAGGATACAATCAAAACAGAGGAAATAATTACAATCAAGGAAATCTGAAAACAAATTAACATCTGGGTTTTGAGCTCTTCCCAAGTTCAAAAGGGTTCCTTATTCACACTCTATCATAACCAAGACAAAGCTGGCCCTTCTAAGCACATCATCGCTGCTCTAAGACGTTTCCCAGTAGTAAACAACCCCTGGATGTCAAAGAATCTCTCAGCCTGGTACACCTAGTCGTATACATCATCCTTATTAAACAAAGGCATCTTGAGTTTCCTTAGACGGTAGTCTGTTCCAGAGCCCCATCCATGGTCAGACCCATGATTAAGCAGGGGTGTGGTCCAAATCGGACCTGTAAATATACCACCAGTACTTCCTAATAAAAAATCTGAAAATTTTTGAAACACACCTTCTGTACTCACCGGTGCCTAGTGATTCTGATGATTATTGTGCTACCCTGTTGAGAACAGCCGACTGAAATCACCCGTTGGCCCTATCTGGATTAGGTATCCCTGAGAATCAAACCGTAACCCAGAAAAACTCGTGTATGTAGTCGACGAAGGAGGTGGGTACTGTTGAAATATCAGCAGTTGGGTGAGAGTGTATGGTGGCGGCATGGTGGCTATGTAAACGGGTAATAATTGGGTGGGGTACGGTGGTAGAATGGTGGTCGCGTCGTGATAAGGCGGTGGTGTAATGGTGCTGGTCACTACGGTGGTTGCTAGCTATAGGGTTTTTTAGTACCCCCATGATCTCAGCAAATTGTTGATCAGATTCAACCTTATTTTTGTCCACTATTTCCTGCAACAGACTCCTGTGCTGATTGGCGTCTACTAGAATCGCTGCCTGTTCCGCTTTGTACTGTTCGAAACTCGCTTCCAAATTGGTAATTTTTGTCATCGTGAACCAGAATTCCCACAGGTAGCAGGACAAGAGCTCTGATACCAAGTTTATAGACACCAAATTGATAACAATAAAATTAAACAACCGAAGTCAGATGCTTGTAGATAAACTGATAAATAAATGTATCCTACAATAAAAAGAAAGTAAAAACCATAATTCTTCACATCCCCAAACCCTAAAGTAATCCCCCCTTAAAAAGGGTGCATATTTCTTTTTCTCCAAACTAATACAAAAAATAAACTAATAATAACATAATTAACCATTAACAAATAGTTAATGGCAATTAGCCCCCTTGACTCTTGCGCTTAAAAAGTTGGCCATAATTCATATTAATAGTATGCTTAAGGAATATGTTGATAGCTCAATTAAGTCAAAAGATGGGATCACCTTTTCAAAAGTAGACGAAAGTATTGAATTTCACGATGTTTGTTTTACTTATCCATCTCGACAAACTATGGTATTTGAAGATGTAGTGGTGGGTCCTAGTGGTTCGGGAAAAAGATGGTTCAGCGCTTCTATGACCCACTTCAGGTATAAAATTAAATACTATTGTTCGTTGTCATTCTATCAAGAGTTATAATGTTTATCTCTAAATTTACACCCATGAATGTCTTAATGATTTGTTCAACCTGTTCCACAACTATACATTCATTTTAAGTGGTTTTTGGTCATTGGGTTTTGGTTCCAGGATTCAACATGTCACCCGTTGTTGTTACGGCTCAAGCGGCAAATGCGTCACCTCCAACAATGGGTTCTAGGATTCTACAACTTTGAGTAGGTTCCCCCCAGATTCTTGAATTCACAAGTTTCCTCAAAAAACTTTGCTACCTTAATCTTTCCGGCGTCGGTTTAGATGTATCTTATAACAATTCGCATTTTCACATCATTTTACGTCAATAAATATTCAATATCTATTTTAAACTTTTACGCGTTCACTTTAATTTTCAACGTTTAGTTTAATCGCGTAACTAAAATTAACAAGCAACATAAACCGACATCAAACTAATAAAAGTTTACATCAAACAAGTGTTATATTATTTTTATGAAGATAATTATTGACTTTTACTTTTAATTTTTATTCATTCCATAAAACGTCTACGTTTCGCAAAAAAACACTTGCAGGCATGCATAGGAACCCATAAACCCATCTATACTTCAACAAATACCCACTCTTATACCCAATACCTAAAATTTACAAAATGTCTCACTCTTTTATACTCCTAACCGTCTATGCTTATGCATACACAAGGAAGAATTCAAATAAATACACACCAAACCTACTAACACATATTAAGCTTATTAAACAATACCCTTTACCCATAAGATCTTCACATAAGCTTCTACCCAAAGAGTTTAAGCCACTAAAGTCATTTCTTTGTCCCCTTTGGCTCAATAGGACACGACAAGGCATGCTTGGGATGAAAGACTAGTCAAAATCCTATATTGTCATACTAGCTACTAGTTTATTATATTAATTTAGCCATACCACCTTTAGCCTTATAAGTTAACAAGTCTTCTCACTTATCATTCACAAATAAATATCACATACACTTCTCTCTTTTTGGCTCTCTTGTGTCCGGATCCTATAACACCAAAAACAACAAAATGGTTTGGATTTTTCAAGCTAGTTTACAAGATTATTCATGTGGGTTTAAGTAGTTACAAACATAAGGGTTTGCATAGGTTTATTAGTGTTCAACACCTCCATTTTCGTTCATACAAAGGTTCATTTACATCTCTTCATTTTCATATACTTTTCTTACTTTTTATGCATCATATTTATTAGTGAAATCACCACCTAGGTTTTATTTTAACAAGATATGTTAAGAATCAAGTTTTATATATTTCTCAAGTATATTTGTTCATATGGTAAAATGAAGTTAAGAATATTGTAGATCTATAAAATACATTAAATTTACATATTACAAGTATTGTTTAAATTATAAAACAAGTGGTAGTTTATTTCTTGTTATAACTAGTTCACATAAAATTATGATTTATTCTTTAATGTTCTTGATATTTACACATGAAATGAATGAGTAATTAGAGAACTATAATATAGAGGACTTTAATTATACACAAGTTAGTGTATTGGAAAAAATAGAGGACTTGTAGTTGGATAAACTCGGTAAAAATCACAAAGCGAAAACGTATAAGCAAACCCCATGGAACAGCCGGCCAAACTGGTATTGGCAAGGGTTCCTAGGCAGATTCTGCACCTAAAAATGTGTTCGTACGTCTTCTTATGATTCCGTGGATGTAAAGAACTCGAAAAACAGATGTAAAACTAAGGAGATATGGAGTTTACAAGAAACCGGTGTTAATAAACAAATATCAGCTTTGTTGTTATTTTATGGAGGCTGTTAAGAATTTTAATTAGTGTTTACGAGTGTTTTTTGGTCCATTTGGACTATAAAAACCTTAACAAACGATAGTGTATCATTTACATATTATTGATACACATTTTAAAACTTTATATAAATCGTTTACGAGGTTAATTAAACTATATATACTTGATGATTTATCAACAATAAAAATAGTGAAAACGAGCTAAGATGACTAAATTAAATTGTTGGCTATTAGACCATTTTTCTACATTTTAAAAACATATATATAAATACTTACACATTTAATATCAACGATTATATAAAAACTATTTTAGAAGTTTAATATAACAACTCAGAATTTTCATCAACCTATTTTACTGTTATCACAATTGTACGGGGAAATTCTTCGCTTTATTACATTACTTGTATTGTCAATATCTCAGTATGTCATGTAACTTGCATAACTAAAGTAGACGAGCTCACGCAACCTATTTATGACAATCCTGTCTTCATATATGTCAAGCAAATATCATAACATGTCACGTCAATATCATAATATCATTATTACAAAGTACATTATTCCTATAATGTACCATTCACAATGTTATATCTAAACGGGCTTTAAACCGTTATCGTATGCCTCTAAAACCCTAATTTCATGAAGGGTTAATATCTAAAGTAAATAGACAAGCTACTAAAGCATATGTACAAGCAATATAAGATCTCATTTGAAATATAAAATCCCTTCAACTCAAAGTACAAATCTCTAAAAGCTCAATGTACAAGTCATTAAGCATGATCTCTAAAATAGCCGTTTTACCTTTGTTTTCATTCTAATTTCTTCACCACCACTTGAGTAAGATACTACACTCATTTTACAAGGTTTAAACCCTAATTATTCAATTCATAAGCTTTCATACATCTTTTTATACTCAAAACCCTAATTCAAAACCCTAAACCCAAAAACCGAGCTAGTTTCTGAACCATGACCCGTTTCTTGATTTTTATCCATTGTAAACCTAAACCAATACTTAAATAAGTTATAATAACATAAATTACAACATTCTCAATCATAATCCATTATCATTTCATCATTCTACTTCAATTATACAAGAAACAAATCCAGAAAACCCTAATTGTGCCCTAATTATGATTTTGACCCGTTTACTCATTTTCAGACCATCTCATTCTCAAGTAAGCAACCAAGAGTCATTGTAAACCCATAAAATGAGTTTACAAACCTTTATCTATCATTAACCATCCTTTCTTCAACAATGTACAAGAATTACAAAGCTAGAAAACCCTAAAAGTATTATACGAGCCCTAATTCCAAGCCACGACTTATTCTTTCAATTTCAACCCTTTTTAACTTAAACCAAAAATAAGCTAGGAAAGAGAGAAATAAGCAAACATCTTAACACTCTAACCTAAATAAGCTATAGGAGCACAAATTAGCTTATGACATAAGCTGAATAAGCCAAGTAATGAAAAATAAGCAACCCCTATACTAACACTAAGCAAAACAGTCAAAAGGCTAATTTGAGCTTAAAAACAGGCCATCAAATAAGCTTTTCAAGGGCTGAAACTTAGCAAGCTTTTCTAAGAGCTTATGGGCTCTCAAAATAAGCCAAGAAATTGGGCTTAAGCACACTTAAAAACTAAGAAAAGAGGGCTTAAAATCTCCCCTTTGCACCAGGGGAGATTAATGCTTAACACAAGGGGCTTATTTGACAGCTTTTTAAAAGCTGTCAAATAAGCTCAAAACTAAAAAATAAGCTTAAACAGCTAAAAAGCCCTAGGACATGGACTTGTGCACAAACTTTTGGCTTCCAAAAATCATTAAAACCTGCTGATATTTAAGATTGAAAATGGCTTTTAGATAAAAAAAATGACACTTAAAAACTTTTTGACAGCTTTGACTTATCAAAGTCAAATAACCCAAGGCTTGTTACAGCTTGTTTTACACACACAAAACACTCACTTTTTTGAACTAAAACTCAAAATCCAAGTGCTTATCTAAATAAGCACTTGTGGCTTTTCTTAAAACACACAGTTTCAAAGTTGCTTTATAAAACTTTTGAAAAACAATTTTCAAACTAAAAAACTTATAAAAACAGCCTTAAATTAGCTTAAAACAAGCTTAATACTTAAGCTTAAACTACTTTGAGACTCCAACCCATACCAAAGACATGTTTTGACCCGTTTTCCATGTTAACCCAAACACCCCCTTAATTTTGAAAATGACTTTTTAACCCTATAAAAGCTAATTTAAACTGAAATTTAAGAAAGACAAATAATACTTAAGCAATATTAAACACTAAAAAGATAAAAAGCAAGACAAATAAGCACTTTAAATGACAATAAGCTAGACAGTTTAAGCTTATTTTTGGCAGTTTTAAGCAAATTTTATGGAAATGCAATGAAAAGAACTAACAAGCATACTTTAGCATAATTGAACACTAATAAGCATAAAAAGACATTAATAAGCTGAAAAATAAGCTAAATAAGCTATGCTACAGTACTTTTAAGCAAAATTTAAAAGGATTTGTACCTTTCACCCTTGCTCAAAACAGGGTTCTTTGAACCTAATAAGCTCTAAGTTTCCTACCCAAAGCTTATAAATAAGCTTAAACTAATCAAAAACCCAATAAGCCTTCCACAATAGCTTATTCATCCATGCTTTTAATCCAACAGTACCTTGCCTTTTCTTGTAAATTTTCCTTAAAGTTTTGTGAAAGAGTTTATAAACAGTTTATAAAGGGGGTTTTTAGTGAGAGC
This sequence comes from Tanacetum coccineum, assembly GCA_026074375.1. Classification (NCBI taxonomy): domain Eukaryota; kingdom Viridiplantae; phylum Streptophyta; class Magnoliopsida; order Asterales; family Asteraceae; genus Tanacetum; species Tanacetum coccineum. The sequence continues at coordinate 5,094 of BQNB010016872.1, read as the reverse complement.
TTAAAGGATTTAAGAAGACAATTAAGATTTAGAACACAATAAAAAGCTTAACTGAATTGCATTAAGAGTTGAAGTACAAGTACATAAAAAAAACTTTTAAACTGAAAATTTAAACTTTAAAACTCTAAAAAATTACACTTGAACTACATAAAACTACTCTTAGCCACAATGGCTTTACAAGGCTTTTATAGAAAAAAAACGACTAGGTCTTGACTTCTTGTCTTCTTCCTTTGTGCTTTCTTGTAGACACACAAAAGAGAGTGTGTTTGTTGTGAGAGTGTAGACACAATGAAATCCTGGCCCTCCATTCACCTTGGTGCTTGTTCGGATCATCAAAACCGTCGAAATAGGCTTGGGGAGTTGTGGGATTGCCAACTTGGCAATCTTACAGCTGGGAAAGCTTAGTGGAGGGGGAGGGGGCTTAAAATCCATGGGTTTAGTTATGGTTGCAGGGTAAAAGGAAGGGAGTGAACCCGTGATTGGTTGGGATTTGAAAAGGGCGGGAAAAAAAAGTGTTATAAAAGAGGTTAGGGGTGACAGGGCACAAGTTTGGGGAGTTGGCAAGGTTGGTCCCTCATGGTGTTAAGTTTGATTGCATCCATGGTCCTTGTGTTTAAAACCTTTTGGGGACTTGGCAATTTCAGTCCCCAAGGGTTATAAGACCTATTGCAATACTCGTCCTTGCGTGTTATAACTTAGGGTCTTTGGCAGGAATGCCCCTTGGAGTATAACTTTGCGAGCTTGGCAGTTTTCACCCTTGACTTCAATTCTCTTGATTTCTTTTATAAATATAAGTTTAGGGATTTACAAGTTTAGTTCCTAAACTTATATTTCTTGACTTTTGGGTTCGGGGTTGACTTGGGTTGACTTTTTCAGGCTTGGGCTTGGACTTTGACTTTGTCTTTTCCTGCTTTTCCATTCCGAGTCCGGTTTTGTCGTTTTGGCTTTGTTTTTCGTCCTTTTCTTAGTTATCCGTTCCTGCACAATACAATTAGCAAAACAAGCATATATTTGGCATTTTAAGTCCGTTTTTGGTTATTTTAGCTCGTTTTTAAAGGTAAAAGGTATGTGTAATTAAACACATACCAAAATCCCCCATACTAAGGTATTGCCGTATCCTCACGCAATGTTATGAAGTAAACATTAACGAAAACTAAGAATCTCAATCCCCCTCGAAAAGTAGCTAAGTGTTTGTCAAGGGGAACTAAAGAATTAACTATCCTTAATATTTTTGGATTTTCCTTTTTCTTTTCTCGACTACCTGTTTGACTTCCTTTATTTTATCAACACTAGGATCATAGAATGAGAAACGCCCATAGAATAATCTACGGATGTCCTGACGGATAAATTCATCGTCCCCGATTTTTCACTAGTTCCAAACCAAGCAATTAAACAAGATCATTTGTCAATATAAGTCTAAATGCTAAGCACTCATACTTATGACTTGTGAACTTTTAACTCCCAACATGAATATATGATTTAAATGTGTGTACTCATTTCAACTCAACCATAGATCAACTTATTTCCATAGTCGTGATTCAAGATGAATCATGACTCAAAGCAACAACTTATTAGGACCTTGTAACTTGATTTTAAAGAACGAGATTTTAACTGTAGAACTTTTTGCAACATCTTCATCATTATAATCATAAGTTCTTAAAGCTAGGAATGCGTTGCTTAGTTTGAACACCTACCTAGGCCTCGCTCCCTAGTAGGATATCACAACCAACGACCGATGTTCTTAGTTTGAAAACCCACCCCGTTGCTAGCGTAGTGGGAAATCACAACAACACCTTCTTCCTAATATGGCTAAGGATAAGTGTCTTAGTTTGAACCCTCACCTAGACCTCGCTTCCTGGTGAGATATCACAACACACCAAAACCTTAGAAGTAAAGATGTCTTAGTTTGAACCCCCACCTCGTGGTTAGCGGAGTGGGATATCACGACACATCTTTTAGACCATCTCATTCTCAAGTAAGCAACCAAGAGTCATTTTAAACCCATAAAATGAGTTTACAAACCTTTATCTATCATTAACCATCCTTTCTTCAACAATGTACAAGAATTACAAAGCTAGAAAACCCTAAAAGCCTTATATGAACCCTAATTTCAAGCCACGGCTTATTCTTTCAATTTCAACCTATTTAACTTAAACCAATGACCAAACTTCATTGATAATACTTTATATAAGCCCTAGGATCTGTATTACATCATTCCTAATCAAGAGTATGCAAAATATAATCCAAGAAAGTCAAGAAAACCCTAAACGTGCCCTAATCAAACCCGTGACCTCATTTCTTCAATTCTAATCTGTTTTAACCCAAACCAATTGCTAATCTTTGCTAATCCTTCTTATATCAGACCTTGGCTACATATATTAACTATCCCTAATCATTTATACATGAAATAAAGGCTTGAACACTTATGAAACCCTAGTCGAACCCCAAAACAGCCTGAACTCCTTCACAATCAATTTTGACCCATTTCAAACCATTCCAAGTGAAAATAACTTATGTGAACCTCTTCTAGAATCCCTTAAGCATCTTAGTCACCTACTTAGACCATTTCTTGGTCAAAATTGAGAGCACATGGCCTCTCTTTTGCTTACTTCAGCCGCGGCAAGCCCCAAACACAAACACCTTTTCAATCTACTATCCTAGACCTCCACCATTGATTTTCTAGCTTAGACACATCATAAACTAGACCCTATATGTGTCAAGACCAGATCATAACCCTTGCTTACTCCTTATACCGCGTGTTTTCATTTTAAAACCCTAATATGACCCGTTTTACTTCCTAGCTTAACGAATCGTTAATTTAAACTTGCGTT
>BQNB010016871.1:45298-70911 GCA_026074375.1 Tanacetum coccineum | reverse complement strand
ACAAAAGGCTAATCAGATCCAAGACTTTGGACCTACAAACTTTCAGAACGGTTTTCAAACCTTGAAAAACATTGCATTTCTATTGAAGTTGCCATGCAAGTAAATCAAGAAATTTTTCAAAAAGACAAATCATGTGTAAACCAAAATGCTCCTGAAATTCAAGAATATTTTAAACAAAATGATTTGAAAGCTCAGCTACAAGCAAAGGACACTGTCATCAGCAAATTAAAGGAAACAATTCATTCTTTGAGAGATAATGTGAATCCTGCTAGAGTGAAACAGGATGTGGATGAGATTGAAACCACAAACATTGAATTGGAACATAGTGTGGCCAAATTACTTTCTGAAAACGAACTTTTGCATAAAGAAATTGAGCATTTGAAAAAGATTTACAAAGATCAATTTGACTCAATTAAAAAGACACGTGCTTGTTCTAAAGAGCACTTTGACTCTTTGATTGCTCAATTGTATTCTAAATCTATGGAAAATGCTGACTTAAAAGGTCAAATTCAAGAAAAAGTTTTTATGACAACAGCATTACAAAATGAATTAAGGAGATTAAAAGGTAAAACTTGATGCGGAATTTTACAAAACCACAAAAGTTTTACAATCCACCTAGGCAGTGGAACTAACCGTTGTAGTGTAGTATAGGTAAATCCAGAGGATTGATCGTTCTCTAGGGGAATAGTAAGATAGGCTCGAAGAGTATGTCAAATAAGTCTAAGGATTAAGGGAGGAATATTTTTGTGCTTTTGTATTTTATGAAAGCAAGAAAATTTGATAATTGAGAGAGAGGTTTTTGACTAACTTAAACTACTTAAATAAAGATAAAACAACCAATAAAATAAGAACGAATTAAAGAAAATTCAAGAGAAGCAAAATGTGTTCACTTAGAATTCACGCCCCCTAAATATTTGTGTTTAATTTTGAAGAATAATTAATTGACCGGTTTTATGATCAATATTAAATGGCTTGGTTAAGCATTCACATCCCCTCGCCCTTTTATACTTATGGCCAATATCTATGAGGTTGCTCAATCGGACATAAACATAAGCATAAAACATTAGGACTACTAATATCATACACAATTCGACCTATGTGATCTTAGGTTGCCAAGTATCACTAATTAGCCTAGAGGTTACTCTTTTGACTAACTAACACACGCTTACGTACAAATCGCTAATTAACTTATCCAAACTTAGGTTGCTAAGTCAAGTTTTTAAGGCCTTTAGGTTGCTAAATGACCAAGAATAAACCAATTACATGTTAAGATTGCCTAATCATGTAATACTAGTTTATTACCAATTAATATAACGATTCTTGTATGTAAACACATGGATCTTCGATCAAACATGCATAATATTAATAATCATATCATGATTCATCATTATAAACATACACACATATCTAAGGGTTGTTACATCTAAGAAAACACAAAAGAGATTTAGCCTAGCATAACATAAATCAAACCATAAGACATAATAATCATGTAATTAGGAGTCATCATGTTAAAGGAATTGATAAGACAAACCCGGAATCATATGATGTTATGGGATGGAATTACACCATGAAAAACAAGGGAAAACAGCCTCCAAAGTCGCCAAAATCGGTTTTAGGGTTTCAAGCTTACAAAAAACAAAGTTATAAGTTGTATTTATAGGAAAAATACCTAACTCAGACCCTCCTGACGCCGTCTGGAAAAATCATGACGCTATCGCGTCACCATCTTACGCGTAGTTGTATATTTTCTCGCTGCGATCGCGTGGGCTGTTGAATCGTCAGAATCTGAGTTCTTATGAAGGAGTTTTGATTAAAACAATATCTGATACTTCGCGCGAAAGTGGAATAGTCTTCTTTATCTTGTGACGCCGAATCTGTTAGGGTTTCTTTAGGACGGATACATTATGACGCCGTCGTCAAATTTGTGACGCCGTCGATTTAAACGTCCTGATGTCATCACTTAAAACTCGCGACGCCGTCTCCACACTCTGTATGCACAACTTCTTCAAGGATTTGGTGTAGGTACGTAGTCTTGTTCGTTTCTTCTCCAAATGAGCCCAAGTCACGTGTATTTCCTCTAATTGCCATCCAAGTGCTAAAAATCTAAAAACAAACGATTAAGCACACAATCTGGGCATTTTTGCATGATTTAGGGGGTTAAATGACCCCGAAATGGTGTATAAAATGGCACCTCATCAAATACCCCTACACTTGGGATTTGATTGTCCTTAAGCAAATGGGATTTTCTACCTAGACAATAGCAATATTAGGGTCATTTAACCTACTCTTTAAAATTATTTTACAACATAATCTTCTAGAGCTCGTAATTAAAAGCACGGAAAGTATATACTAGCACCTCACAAGTGTTTGGGATTCTCTTTTTCACTCGGATGTATAATAAATTATAACAACTATGGGAAACGGAAAATCAACACTCATCACCTGTCATAGCATATAAATTACCATAGGCTTGGTAAAGGATCAAACCTCCACCGCTAGGCGCAAGCATTATTCATTACTATCAAAGAGGTCTTTTAAAGGGTTGTGGGGGTGTAGGTGTAAGATAACATATAATAGAAACGAAAACAGATGGGATACATTTAGATGGCTTTGGGCGAATCTGGAGTAGAAGGGTTAGCTAATTATTTACAAGAATACACGCTAGTTTGGTTGCTAAGCTAAGACTCGGACAAAGATATACAAACTCTACACAACTCTACATCAATCTCTTTTCTTTTTCTTTTATGTTTTTCTCTCTTTTTTTTAATAACATAATACATCATAACTTGGGGTTTATAACACGTACCACTACACTTGAGCTTTTACATACTCGATATTTACAATCTAACTAATATCCCATATTGAGGTGGATCAAAATAACATGGAGATCATTTGACAAACATATTGGGGTATTGACTTAACTTTTTTTCCCCATTCTTCTGCGAAATAAATACTACCATGAATCTCAATCGTCCCAAAACAGTATTTCCAAGGATAAGGACTTAGCAACCGTGTACTTAATAATTAACTTGGGTTAAAACAATAATGTACTAAAAATGAGTACATACAAGGTAGGCAAATGCGATTTAGGTGTAACGATTGGTTTAAGGGTGACAATGCTCTTCATTAATAGTTTGGCTTAACCAGAAAATTACGAGAATCATGAAAAGGGATAGGCTCGGAGGGTTATACTAGGGGTATCCTGCACTAAGGATGAGTGCATAGCAAGGGTGTGAGATAGTTATATGATCGGTGTGACCATCATAACAATTACAGGTGTAAAAAATGGGTTAATTCAAGTGCCTCTTATTTAGCAAATCCTAATACTCACTATGCGGTCTCGGGATGCATTACAAAAAAAAGTTCTAGAATTTAATATACTATCGGTACACTCATATAATTTAATACCAATCTCAATGCTCTAGAAAAGGCGACAAAGACCACACGTACACATCCGTAACGACAAAATAGACACATATGTCTGCTCACTCCTTAACTCGAGAAAGCTAAAGGTATAAACTATCTTGGATATCAATAATGGATACCTAAATTCCTATAGATCTAAAGGCGAACCTCACATTTTTAGGGTGGAATTCTAAGGGTTTTTGAGCTAGTCATATAAATTCCTATCCAAGAGACACTATTAATACTTAGTTTTCATCGATATGTGTCATAAAATTATTAAATTTTGGTTAAAGTCACCTTTTTATGTTATGTTTCGATATATTACCCATCATTTTAAGGACAAAGAAAATGGCAAATGAAAGAATAGTTACTAAGGCTTATTTCCCCCTACACTTAAGTTGAACATTATCCCCATTGTTCTATAGAAGTACCCATAAAAATGAATAAAAGGAAAAAAAACAAGTAAAAAAAACTAGTACTCTCCTAGGTTACTCAATAATGGAGAAGAAACATGCGATAACTGGTTAAATTGTCCTCCAAGAATCATCTAATGAAAACATCCTAGGATCTTGCAAGCTTCCCATCAAATATAACCTGTAATCAAAGACAAAGACAACTACTCCAAGCGTAAAATCCATGGGTGAATGATAAATACAACCTCATTAACTAGGTTTAGAATCTATGAAATCAATAAAGATAGGATGAGTATGTTAATGTAATTGTGGTTTTCTGCAGGTTTTTAGGAAAATTACAAATTCTGGAAATTATACAAGATTAATTTCTCAAAAATTAATTAAAAATCAAATTTTCCTGTAGCAGACCTGGCGACGCCGTCTCCAGGGTCTGTAAAGAAGAATTTTTTTTCTTTTCTTCAAAAATTCCTACACGCAAGTTCCTATTAGTTATTTCCTGTAAAATTTACTGCAAAAACCACAAAAATTGTTAACACAATCATATGACTCAAAACAAACACACAAGACACACCTAAAATGCAAGAAAATAAAGGATTGGGTTGCCTCCCAATAAGCGCTTTTGTTTATTATTGAGTCTTTTAGCTAGACACGCCCTTTCAGATAAATTTCTTTTAACCCGCGGCAAGGCTTTCCTTGCCATTTTGATTAAATGGTTCCTTATGATAATGTTTTACCCTATGACCATTCACCTTAAAGCTTGTTCCATCATGGTTGAATAATTCAATAGTTCAATATGGATATGCTTGTTTCACTGTAAAAGGACCGGACCATCTAGAATTAAGTTTTCCCAGAAAGAGTTTTAATCTTGAGTTAAAGAGAAGTACACGATCACCTGTTTGGAATTCTTTCTTCTCCTTTAGACGATTATCATGCCACTTCTTAGTATGCTCTTTAAATGTCGTGGAAGTCTCATAGGCTTGAACCCTTAACTCTTCCAACTCATTAAGTTGATTGTTTCTTTCCACACCTGTTTCGGAAAGATCCATGTTGCACATTTTCAATGCCCAAAATGCCTTGTGTTCGATTTCAACGGGTAGATGACATGCCTTACCATAAACCATCCTAAATGGTGTGGAACTGATAGGCGTTTTGAAAGAAGTTCGAAATGCCTATAATGCATCATCTAGTTTATCCGACCAATTTTTTATATTGCTTCTAACCGTTTTCTTTAAAATCCGTTTGAGGGTACGATTAGTATTCTCTACTTGACCACTCATTTCCAGATGGTATGCAGTTGAAAACCTATGAGTCACCCCATAACGTTATAATGCCTTTTTCTAATTGGTGATTGCAGAAGTGGCCTCCCCTATCACTTATTAGAGCCTTAGGGATATCGAATCGAGAGAAAAGCCTTTTCAAGAATTTTACAACCATTCTAGCATCATTAGTGGGTAGAGCTTGAGCTTCAGCCCATTTCAAGACATAGTCGATTGCTACTAGAATATACTTATTCCTGTAAGAGGTTGGAAAAGGGCCCATGAAGTCGATACCCCAAATGTCAAAAACTTCACACACTTGTATAGAGTTTTGTGGCATCTCATTACGGGTGGAAATATTTCTTGCTCGTTGACATGCATCACATGCCTTTACAAATTCATGAGCATCCTTATAAAATGTAGGCCAATAGAAACCACATTCAAACACCTTTCTAGCCGTTGCGTTGGCTCCTTGATGACCCCCAGCAGGTCTATGGTGACAGTGATGAAGGATTTGTTTAGCTTCTTTCCTAAACAAACATCGACGAATTATCTGATCTGCACATACCTTAAAGAGATGAGGATCATCCTAAAAGTAATATTTCAAATCAAAAAAGAATTTCTTCTTTTCTTGGATGGTCATGCCATTTGGTAATTCTTTCACCGCGAGATAGTTTGCGAAATCAGCAAACCAGGGTTCTTCTAAATTGAAGTTCATTTTCATAATAGACTCATTCGGGAATCTATCATCAATTTCCGCCTCATTGAGTTCTTTAGTTTCATGATTTTCAAGATGGAAAAGGTGATCAGCAGCAATATTTTTTGCACCTTTCTTGTCTCGGATCTTGATGTCGAATTCTTGTAAGATAAGTACCCAACGAATGAGACGAGGCTTTGCATCTTGTTTAGAAAATAGATATTGAAGAGCAGAATGGTTGGTGTAGATGATTGTTTTAGAAAGAAGGAGATATTGCCTAAATTTATCAAAAGCAAAAACAACAGCTAAGAGTTCCTTCTCAATGGTAGTATAATTCTCTTGAGCCTCAGTCATTGTTTTGCTTGCATAGTAAATTGGCTTAAAATACTTTCCGCTCCTTTGTCCTAATACGGCACCTACCACATAATCGCTGGCATCACACATCATCTCAAAGGGTAAAGACCAATCTGGCTTGACCATAATTGGAGCTTTAGTTAGCTCCTACTTTAGGGTCTCGAAGGCCTTAACGCATTCATTAGAAAAGTCAAACTTGGCATCCTTCATTAGCAGTTGGGTCATAGATCGTGTAATTTTTGAAAAATCTTTTATGAAACGACGATAGAACCCTGCATGACCCAAGAAACTTCTAATCGACTTGACGTTAGTAAGGTGAGGAATTTTGATATAGCTTCGATTTTTGCCCTATCTACCTCAATCCTAGCACGAGATATCTTATGCCATAAGACGATACCTTCCTTGACCATGAAATGACACTTTTCTCAATTAAGAACTAGGTTAGTTTCTTCACAATGAGTGAGCATTTTATCAAGGTTTGACAAATAATGGTCAAAGGAACTTCCGAAAACAGAAAAATCATCCATGAAAACTTCCATACTGTATTTGATTAGTTCATGGAAAATAGCCATCATGCATCTTTGAAATGTTCCAGGCGCATTACATAATCCAAATGGCATTCTACGATATGTAAATGTGCCATATAGACATGTAAATGTTGTTTTTTCCTGGTCTTTCAGAGCATTTGGAATTTGGAAGTAACCCGAAAATCCATCTAGAAAGCAATAATAGTCATGACCGGTAAGTCGTTCAAGCATTTGATCAATGAATGGAAGAGGAAAATGATCTTTTCTTATCGCGTCATTCAGTTTCCTATAATCAATGCAAACTCTCCATCCCGTGAGAGTGCGCTGAAGGATGAGCTCATTCTTTTCGTTCCTAACTATTGTCATACCACCCTTCTTTGGTACCACTTGTACCGGACTCACCCATGGACTATCAGATGTAGGATAAATTATACCAGCATCCAGAAGTTTGATAACTTCTTTCTTTACAACCTCCTTTATGTTTGGATTCAATCTTCTTTATGGTTGTACACAAGGCTTATATACTTCTTCCATAAGTATTTTGTAAGTACAAAAAGAAGGATATATCCCTTTAATATCTAAGATTCCCCATACAATGGCTTTTTTTGTGGGATATTAAGACCTTTAAGAGTTTACTTTTTTGCAAAGTGGATAGGGAAGATGAGATAACCACCGAGAGTTTGTCATCTCCTTGAAGGAAGGCGTATTCCAAATGATCGTGTAGTGCTTTTAACTCTACTTTTGGTGGCTTGTCCACCGAGGGTTTCAACCTATTTTCTAGAATTTTCCTTTTTAAAGGCTTGATTGGTTCCTTTCTTAGGTAGAAAGAGATGGCTTGCACCTCTTCAGCCTCGTCCCCCTCTTCGTTGTCGATCCAATTGCAATCAGGATCTAAGGTGTCTTCCAATTGTTCTTGCATAATTTCGTCAGTGTGATAGGCGAAGTATAAACAATCATCTTGAGATGAAGCAAATTTCATAGATTTTCCTATGTTAAAGGTGACCCTTTCTTCACCAACCCTTAAGCTTAACTTCCCATCGTGTACATCGATGACTGCGCGGGTCGTAGTAAGGAATGGTCGTCCTAAGATGATTAGGACCGATGCATCCTCGTCCATTTCTAGGATTACAAAATCGACTAGAAAAATGAACTTGTCGATCTTAACTAATAGGTTTTCACATATACCTATCGGATACTTAATTAATCTATCAGCAAGCTGAATACTCATCTTGGTAGGTTTTAGTTCTGAAATGCCTAATTTTAAGAAAAGGGAGTATGGCATGAGATTAATGCTTGCTTCTAAGTCTGCCGAGGCATTCTTTACTGGCATTGTTCCGATAAGACATGGTAATGTGAAACTTCCAGGATCTCTTTTATTTTGTGGTAAATTCTTTTGGATAGCGGCTGAACATTCTTTACTAAGGGTAACAGAGGAGGCAGCATTCTCTAATTTTGCTTTGTTAGAAAGTATATCTTTGAGAACCTTAGATCCTTTTAGCATTTGATTCAAAGCTTCCAGGAATGGAAGATTGATATGTATATGCTTAAAGATTGATAAGAACTTCTCCCGCTCATCGTCCTTCTTTTTTTTCCTTAGTCGAGATGGAAAAGGAACGTTGGATGATTTAGAAGGATGGTGGATGGGGGATGACAAAGGAATTTCTGGGTTGAGAGTGCACTATAACGTAACTCCTTTAAGTGATAGCAAATGTGCCCGCTTGAAGCACTAAAAGTTTGTAGATCACAATTGCTAGATTTGGACAAGTCTTCGTCAAGATCATTTTTAACACGAACAAGTTATCTACAAAGTCATATTCTGACCTAACTCGACTTTTAAATATGATCAGAACCACTCACTTGTTGAGATTCCACTTCAACTCCAAATAAGTGATAAACAATTGTCTCCGTAATCAATTCAAGCAATTAATCCCAAAAATAATAGCCTTTTTCTATCTGATCTAATCCGAGATCCAAACTGTGTGTTATCTAATATCTGACAAAACTAGCAGTAGTATCTTAATACTGCTTTAAACCCTTAACAGTAGTAACAACGCATTGTAGTAGAATCAATAGCATTCATTTACATTCAAACCCTAGCAGTATGTAACTGCTAATAAACAGTCGAAACTGCTCTAAACCTAACTGTAAAACTCTTGTGAAATTATAGTGTTTATTAAAACTGGGCACCACTAAAGAAATTTTCTAGCAGCATTAGTGAATGGCCAATTTAACTTCCATTGGCGCACTATGATTTCTTTGGCAGTAATTAAGTGTATACGAGCAAGCTACTAACATTTACTTGCTATTGATTAAACATTATCATAAACAGCTCCATTGATATTGGCATCTACACTCCAATTTATTACCATGTATCATCAAACTTACGTCAAAATAAGATACTATGGCATCCATAAATATACTCCTCTGATCACAAAACCAAATAAAACTCCATTACCTGTGGTTTTGCGGAAGCTGCAGAGTATTAACAGAAAATCCATCTTCGTTCTTCAAGCCAGGATTAGAAGCAGATAAAAACTAATGAAACCCTAAAATTTGGGTCTCCTTCACATGCGAATATGAACTAATCCATGTCCATCATTAGTACAACCCAGTTCTGATGGATAAAAATAAACAATCATGACCAATCCACCAGATATGTTACCATTACATCATGCCACAATCCAACATATCAAAATGACTTCATCAGCATCTTTATTGCTAAAACTCATACCACTTATGATTCTAGCACTACAAAAGGATCCTTGGGCTGGAACACCACCAAATCAATACAATCCTTACAACCATATGACTCCAGCCAATCTTCTTATAACAATAAAATTTCAGTAAGATCGTTACAATCAGATAAGCAACTATAAACATACTAAATGAAACCCTAGGTAAACGAATAGCAGATCCTTTATACTTCTTCCAATAGTGTAAAATATCAGAATAAGAATCAGAAGGAGCAAAGAATTCAACTTTAGAGAATTAGGGTTTAGAAAACATATGTGCTATAAGGTTTTAAAGCATATGACGATTTTGTAACATATGTTCTTCTAGCTGCAAACTTTCTTGAGATCAAGTGCCTAATAGATCTGATGTGTCAAATGATTGCTAACATACCTTGTATCTTTTGATTTCTGAAAACAGAACCATCTTTAACTTTTTTGCTTTACCGAATTAGGGTTTTGTGAAAACCCTAATGTCACCGAATTTGATGTTCATCGAAAACCAGAAAACCACACTTGTAAAAAAAACCTTGTAGATCATAGATCAAGAGCCACCAAGCTCTGATACCAATTGTGGAGAATCGTTTAAACTCCTAGGATCAAAAATAACAAAGTATTGATACGCAGCAGAATTTAAATAAAAGAACAATGTTATTGAACAAGGTTTTACATTCATACAAGCGCCTAATTCTATATGATCTACAGTATTGAACCGGTTACCTAACTGTACATTGATCAAAGAAACCTTTGATCTTAGAGCTATCATACGAGACGTATTACATCATATGTTTTAGATACAACACACGTTTGGGTGCACCAACAATCACACATAAGCAATGTCTAAGGATCTCTTTATAGATAGAGGTCAAAAGACTTACAAAGGAATTCTTTATTGTAATAGAAACTAAATCTTTTCCTAATCTTTGATCCTTATCTTTTAAGGAAGTCTTCTAGAATCCTCCATCTTTTGTAGAATTCCTTTTTGTCGACTTTGATTCATTTGTTTCATTCTTTATCCTTTTAAGCAGTTCTTTTGTATCTTCAAAATCAATAATTTCCCCAACAGTTATAAATTTCGAGCATCAGAAGTTTGATTTCTTCTTTCGTCACAACCTCCTTCATGTTTGGATTCAATATTCTTTGTGGTTGTACACAAGGCTTACATACTTCTTCCATAAGTATTTTGCGAGTACAAAAAGAAGGATTTATCCCTTTAATATATGAGATTCCCCATGCAATGGCTTTTTTGTGGGATCTTAAGACCTTTAAGATTTTACCTTTTTGCAGAGCGGATAGGGAAGAAGAGATAACCACTGGGAGTTTGTCATCTCCTTGAAAAGGACGTATTATAATGATCGTGGTAGTGCTTTTTAACATCACTTTAGGTGGCTTGTCCACCGAGGGTTTCAACCTATTGTCTAGAATTTTCCATTCTAAAAGGCTCGATTGGATCCTTTCTTGGGTAGAGAGATGGCTAGCACCTCTTTAGCCTGTCCCCTCCTCATTGTCGATCTATAGTGATGAAGGGTCTAAGGTGTCATCTAATTGTTCTTGCACCATCTCGTCAGTGTGATCGGTGAAGTATAGACAATCGTCTTGAGATGAGGCGAATTTCATAGATTTTCCTATGTTAAAGGTGACCCTTTCTTCACCAACCCTTAAGCTTAACTTCCCATCGTATACATCGATGACTACCCGGGCCGTGGCAAGGAATGGTCGTCCTAAGATGATTGGGACCGATGCAACTCTTGTCCTTTCTAGGCATTACGGAAATCAATTGGAAAAATGGAACTTGTCTATCATTAACTATAGGTTTTCCATATACTATCGGGATACTTTAATTGACCTATCAGCAGAGTGAATACCCATCTTCGGTAGGTTTCAGAAAAAACTTCTGATATGCCATTTCCAGAAAAGGGCCTGTCTCTGGAGTGTGGCATGAGATTAATGCTTGCTCCTAAGTCTGCCAAGGCATTTTTACTGGCATTGTTCCGATAAGACATGGTAATGTGAAACTTCCAGGATCTCCCTTCTTTGGGGGTAAGTTCTTTTGGATACTGGCTAAACATTCTTCACTCAGGTTAACAGAGGATGGTGACTTCTTTAATTTTTCTTGTTAGAAAGTAAATCTTTGATGAACCTTAGATCCTTTTGGCATATGATTCAAAGCTTCTAGGAATGGAATATTGATTAGTTTTATGCTTAATGATGATAAGAAACTCTCCGTCATCGTCCTTCTTTTGTTTCCTTAGTCAAGATGGGAAAGGAATGTTGGATGATTTAGAATGACGATGGAGGGGGGATGACAAAGGAGTTTTTGGGTTCGGAGTGTTTGGGTTTTCCTTTTCATTAGGCACCTCCTTTTCAGCAGTTATTTCATTAGTCACTATGGGCGCAGAGTTTGGGTGGTTGGGGTATAGAGGGTCGCACGTGGTGGTTTCAGATTTAGTTATAATGGCAAGGGTGGGTTCCTTGTTAGATGTTTTGTCATCGAGGGTAGAGAGGATTTGGGAGAATTTCTCATGCATGTCGTTTCGTTGTTGATGTAGCATTTCCCTGAGCCCTTTTAAATGATACTTCTTCTCCATCATGAAATTATCCATTTCATCCTCGAATTTACTCCTAACAACCCAGTCAAGACCTTCTTCTTCTTCTTTTTTCTTATCAAATTTCCCTATGGAGGGATATCATTATTTTGATAGAACTTTAAGAGAGAATGGTCATCGTAAATGTCCCCGCCAGATAAGCATGCTTGCTCACGTGATTCGACTTGGTCACATTTATTATCCACGTGTGCTTCGCCACAAATGTTGCAGATGAGGTATGAGTTTTTCAAGGTTTTTCCTAGAGTAGATGATGTGAGGAAAGAAAGTTGCTGATGGGCCATGTTGAGGCAATCATTAAGGGTAGGTTTAGAGACGAATGGCTCGTCCCATGTATTATCTTGATATTGAATGAGCTATTCTATGCGATCCCACCCTTCGTCTTCGTTGAGGGAGCTGAACCGAAATTGG
Organism: Tanacetum coccineum; assembly: GCA_026074375.1. Lineage (NCBI taxonomy): Eukaryota > Viridiplantae > Streptophyta > Magnoliopsida > Asterales > Asteraceae > Tanacetum > Tanacetum coccineum. The sequence continues at coordinate 58,516 of BQNB010016871.1, read as the reverse complement.
GTGAACTGATTTAATTTCTCCTTATCCTTAGGGATTATATTATCGTAGAATAGTTGAACTAAGAGACACTTTTTAATCCCATGATAAAAGGCTTGATGGGGCAGATCTTGGAAGCGTTACCAAGCATCCTTGATGGATTCATTGTCGGATTGACAGAATCAAAGGATCTTGTCTCGGATGCGTGTAGTACGTTCTGGTGGAAAGAATTTATCTAAGAACTTCGAGACAATCTGCTCCCAACTAGTGATTGTTGTTACACCCCTAAACGTGGCCTAGTCGGAAACACATGTTCGGGGGCGATGACGCCCCCCCCCCCCCCCCCCCCCCCCCCCTCATTAATACAACATCGCATAAGATACAAAGAACGACCTCTATGGGTATGTTTAAAATCCAACATCGTTGCATTGATTAAAATAGTTAAAATTTTTACATAGGCCCCCAACGATAAATGCGAATAAGCGAATAAAAGGTTTTAAAGTTTGACAACGATGTTAACATAGATAATAATAATTCTTGAAAATCAGTCCAATGCAAAGCAACACCAACAAGCAAGCAAGGACATCCATAACTAAGCACTTGAGAAAAAAAATGCTAAAACGGTCAACATAAAGTTAGTGAATTGATAGGTTTGAATTTAATATAAGAGTGGACCATAAGTTTACAGTACGCACGTGACAGTTATAGGAGATATAACTTCACATAAAAAGAAATCTACTGTTGCACTAAGCTCATGACACCGAATCTCAATTTAAAAGGAAGCATTTTATATGCCAATTAGAATTACTTTGCCCTAAAGGTATCTGACCAAGATCACCTACTGAAATCCTACATGGTATATATCCGTTTATCGGTGAGCCCTCGTGGGTAGGTGGGCTATCTCCCGGGATAGGATAATTAGTCCCAATAGATCTATTTACAACATTCGCGCTTACTTAACCAGTCATTCGGTTAAGCAATTGACGGTTCATGATAATTCGGGCATTAGTGGTCTATTCGCTACTTAGGCAACATGTAATCAGGAAAAAGAAAACATAAAGTAAGTGTGTCCATAGTTTAAAAACAAGCAATGTTTCTCACCCCAAAATAGTAAAGTAAAACTAGTAAAACATTGGGCTATAAACTCACCTTAGCAAGATGAGCAAATGATAAATCATGCAGGAAAGATTGATTTTAACAATCTGCGTGGACCTAGAATAATAAACGAGTCTTAGGAACACGGAATAGTATGGGCAAAAAATTGTACCAATATGTCATCAGCACAAAGACATCCTATGGGTGTTTGCTTTAGTTTGATTATCAAATTATGACGAAATAAAATCATATAGTTTTCGTTAAGTTTCGGTGTTTAACCAAAATTACTATTTTTAGTAAGTTTCTATTTTAGGAAAGTTTTGGGACTTTAATACCGTCCCCCCTTATATTTATTAAGTTTCCATATTTTCAAAACGCACTAACTAGCCTTAATCGCTTAACTTTCTATGTCGTTCTGCAAAATTTATTTTTTTACCAAATTACTATTTTTTGTAACCTATCGCTTTCCTTAAAATATGTTTAACTCGACGTCTTTAAACGATACTAATCAATAGGTATGCGTTATTATATGATTCGCTGGTGTTTAGAAAGTCCAAAAATATCTGAAAGTGTCCGAAAACCCATTTTACTATTCACATCAGCAACTATTAATTCGGTTTTTCCGAAAAATGTTTCAAGTTTCATTTGGCTATAACTTGGCCGTTTTAAGTTCGATTTTAGTGTGTGATATATGAAAAACTATCTATTCGAAACAAGCTCTCCAAAAACTACTTTTACGCCTAATGAAAATATTTTTAGGTCGACCAAAACTCCAAAACCATTTTGGATCAGCAAGCACTTTTTGTCAAGAACGCAACCAAAATCACACCAAATTTCATAATAGTGCCTAATCTAGCCTAATCTCCATTCATAACTAATCCACAACAAAACCACACCTAAGACTAACCTAATCCCTTTATTTCTATTGTTGCAACTCTCATTCAATTCTCATCTCACCAAGAACATAATATTTAACTAGTGAAACAAGGTGACATCATTATTTATAAAATCTTGTTTTAGAATCTTTCAAAAATTTAAAACACAACGTATGGATGTATAGATCTTGAACATATATGAAAGAACATAAGTAAACCACAAGAAAATATTCAAGACACTTACAAGAATAAAGAACAAGTAGAGAAATCACAAGATTTATACCCCAAAATAATAGATCTATAAAACCCAACAACAAATCTTGAAACCCTAACTTAGATCTTGATGAAAAACCTTTAAACCAAAGAACCAATACTTCAAACCACCTTAGATGTTCTTAGAAATGAACCTATAATGCTTGGATTATGCAAGAAATCAAAGATATGAAAACCCTAAGAGGGTGTTTGTTTGCCGTGAGCTAAGAGAGCAAGAGAGGGAGAGAAAACAAATTTTGGAGACTATGAAATGAGAAGTGAAACCCTAGTTGTGAGAATTTAAAATATTTATAGGAAAAGATTAGGTCAAGGGTTCTTGTTTTGTAGCACCAAGTGACCAACACACACCAAAGGTGTGTGTACACCTTTATTCGGTCGAAACATAGCCACAAGGACCATTATGGTTCAAATTTTTGGATCATGGTTCATATTAGATGCATAAGTTAGTCTTGAGTTGGTCAAATAAAGTCAAAATGTGTAACTATCACATGATCTTGTATAACTTGAGAAAATGTGCATGAGAAGGACCCTCTCATGTGTCACTTTCATGTACACATGCATGGGATTTTTAAAAGATGCTCTTGTATTTAATTTCAAGACTTATGGTGCATCCCCTTTTGTTTGGTTCATTAGGCGTTCCGGATTTTCAATTAGGGGGGATATGAACAAAAATTTTTGACTTATGAACATGAGATGGACGATAACAAAAGTTTACACGAAAAGATTTTGGGTTTCTTGGGTTCGTTAGGTTAAAACTGCGAAAAACACAATTTAAAACTGTTACAGACGTAAATATAAATAGCGGGAAGTGATCGTAAACTACAAAAACACTTAGAAAAGGATAAATAATTCATAATAATATCTAAACTAATTAAAATCAGTAGTCGAAATGGTCCGATGTTGTTTTTCAGATTTTCGCGGGTTAACTTCCGGTAAAACTGTCGGATGCAATCGTAGTATAAAAGTCAAAGATAATAATCGGAAAGGTTTAAAATATTGACTTAAAATTTTCAGGTGGACAATTGTTCTGGGAGGTATCTTTTCAAGCCATTCCTTAACTTTACCTTTTAAGGTGAAATGGAAAAAAACGTAGTCTAGAAGCATCCCTGGTGGCTCTATCAGCTTTGATATATGATACCATATGCTTAAGAAGTGTTTTATATGATGGATGGGATTTTCAGTGCATAACCTTTTAAAATGAGCAAGTGTCTTGGATTAACAAGATATCTTGTGCATCTAAAAACCTTATTTGTTGGCTCACGTCTAAAACCTTATTTGTTGGCTCCTCGAGAAGAATGATTGGGTTTAGAAAACCGAATGCATTAGGGGAGGAATGCTCTCGAAGGCTCTTGGCCGGAGGATTTGATTTAGGTTTTTGACTTGGGAAAAATGAGGGTTCCTCATCGAATAGAATGCGTCCTGCAATAGATAAGGATTCATTTCGTTGCTGAAGACGAGCAGCTCTCTTTTTCTTATGCATTTCTCATTCGGGTTCCTCGAATGGTTTAATTGGGTTCTTGATGGTACTACGGGTCATGGTGGGAGATTAAACTAGAGAGGTTTTTTTATGAACAAAGGTAATAAAGAAAAGATAGAATAAAAGAAAGCTAATCTAAAAAAGAAAAACAAAAACCTCACTTGATAGGAATCTAGTGAGTAGACCTAAGCTAAATAGACTACGAAACCTAGACTATTCCCCGGTATTGGCACCAAAAACTTGATGCGGAATTTTGCAAATCCACAAAAGTTTTACAATCCTCTTAGGCAGTAGACCTAACCGTTGTAGTGTAGTATAGGTAAATCTGTGAGATTGATCATTCTCTAGAGGAATAGTGAGATAGGCTCGAAGAGTATGTCGAATAGGTCTAAGGATTGAGGTAGGAGTATTTTTGTGGTTTTGTATTTTATGAAAGCAAGAAAATTTGATAATTGAGAGAGGGGTTTTTGACTAACTTAAACTACTTGAATAAAGATAAAACAACCAATAAAATAAGAACGAATTAAAGAAAACTCAAGAGAAGCAAAATGTGTTCACTTAGAATTCACGCCCCCTAAATATGTATGTTTAATTTTAAAGAATAATTAATTGACCGGTTCTATGATGAATATTAAATAGCTTAGTTAAGCATTCACATCCCCTCGCCCTTTTAAACCTATGGCCAATGTCTATGAGGTTGCTCAATCAGACATAAACATAAGCATAAAACATTAGGACTGTCAATATCATACACAATTCGACCTATGTGATCTTAGGTTGCCAAGTATCACTAATTAGCCTAGAAGTTGCTCTTTTGACTAACTAACACATGCTTACGTACAAATCGCTAATTAACTTATCCAAGCTTAGGTTGCTAAGTCATGTTTTTAAGGTCTTTAGGTTGCTAAATGACCAAGAATAAACTAATTCCATGTTAAGATTGCCTAATCATGTAATACTAGTTTATTACCAATTAATTTAACAATTTTTTGTATGTAAACACATGAATCTTTGATCAAATATGCATAATATTAATAATCATACCATGATTCATCATTATAAACATACACACATATCTAGGGCTTGTTACATCTAAGCAAACACAAAAGAGATTTAGCCTAACATAGCATAAATCAAACCATAAGACATAATAATCATGTAATTGAGATTCATCATGTTAAAGGAATTGATAAGACAAACCTGGAATCATATGATGTTATGGGATGGGATTACACCATGAAAAATAAGGGAAAACAACCTCCAAAGTAGCCAAAATCGGTTTTAGGGTTTCAAGCATACAAAAAACAAAGTTATAAGTTGTATTTATAGGAAAATCCCTAACTCGGACCCTCCTGACGCCGTCTAGAAAAATCCCGATGCCATCACGTCGTCATCTTTCACGAAGTTGTATATTTTCTCGCTACGATCGCGTGAGCTATTGAATCGTCAGAATCCGAGTTCGTATGAAGGAGTTATGATCAAAACAATATCTGATACTTCGCGCGCAAGTGGAATAGTCTTCTTTATCTTGTGACGCCGAATCTTTTAGGGTTTCTTAGGTCGGCTACGTTCTAACGTCGTCGCTTTAAACATCCTGACGTCGTCGCTTAAAACTCGCGGCGCTGTCTCCTCACTCTGTATGCACAACTTCTTTAAGGATTTGGTGTAGGCCCGTAGTCTTGTCCGTTTATTCTCCAAATGAGCCCAAGTCACGTGTATTTCCTCCAAATGTTATCCAAGTGCTAAAAAACTAAAAACAAACGATTAAGCACATAATCTGGAGATATTTGCATGATTTAAAGGGTTAAATGACCCTAAAATAGTGTATAAAATGACACCTCATCATTTCACAAGCAATGTTTTGTTCCATAATTCCAATGATTTGAATCCCAGGCCCTCTCGATCTTTTTGCTTTCATACTTATTTCCATGCCACTTTTGCCTTTCCTTTATAACTCTCCCCACAATTCCATAGAAATCTTTTGAACATTTTTTCAATTTCATTAACAACAGTCTTGGGAAGGAGAAACACAGACCCCCAATATACTTGCATTGAGCCTAAAACAAAAGCTATAAGTTGAGCTCTTCCTGCATAAGACAAACTCTTGTTCTTCCAATCATTGATCTTTCGATTTACTCTATCCACAAGTTGTTTGCAATCAGCAACACCAATTTTCTTAGTAACTAGTAGAACACCCAAATATCTCACTGGGAGCTTGCCCTCTTTAAAAGGAAAGATGTTACTAATGTCACTTTTTGTGTCATTATCCAAACTGCCACAAAACATAGTACATTTTCCAAGGTTTTGGATACAATCCTGATACTGCACTGAATTTGTCCAAGGCTTTCTTCAAGGTTTCCACAGATGTAATATCACCATGACATAACATGATTAAATTATCTGCAAAACACATGTGGGTGATTTTTAATTGTTTGCATCCAAAATGGTACTTGAACTTTTTTTCCTTCCTTATTTCATCTTTTATCAGCAGGTTTAACATTTCCATAACCAGTGTGAAAATATAAGGGGATATGGGATCCCTTTGTCTCAACCCTCTGCCCCCTCTGAAATAACCATATCTATCTCCATTAACACAGATGGTGAATTTAGGAGTGGTTATGCATCTTATAATATAATCAATCATCTTCATAGGGAATTCAAACTTTTCCTATAGATCTCCAATAAAAGCCCAGTTTAATGTATCATAAGCCTTTTGAATGTCAATTTTAAAGGAGCATCTTTTGGGCCCATTCACACAATTATAACCTTTCAGTAACTCTTGGGTTAAAAGGATATTATCAGTAATGGCTCTTCCTGGTACAAAGGCACTTTGATTGTCATCTACAATTTGAGTGAGTACTGATTTTATCCTATTAGTAAGAATCTTACTAATGCATTTGTAAACAACATTACAACATGATGTAGGTCTGAAATCAAACACCTTTTAAAGAGTCATTAATTTTGGAACAAGACTAATCAGAGTAGCATTTATTTCAACCAGAAGCTTCCCTGAATTAAAGAACTCTTTTATTCCTATGCAAAAGTCACCTTTGATTATTTCCTAAGCTTTTTTATAAAATTTTAAGGTGACACCATCAGGGCTAGAGGCTTTGTTATCATCAATGTCAAATAAATCTTTCTTGATCTCATCTTTAGTTAATTCTCTTGTCATCTAATGAGCTTCTTCAACTGACACCTTTTTCTCAAACATCAAACCATTAGTATCCTTGTTTAGTAACTTCAAGACTTATTCCCAAAAAACCTTAAAGGTGTTTTACAAACTGCTTTGCAACATCACAATTATCATATCTTTTCCCATCTTCTACACAAATTGACATGATTTTGTTCCTGTTTAGCCTTCCTTTAAGAACTTTGTGAAAATAAGCAGAGTTTTTATCACCCTCCTTTAACCAAGTGATCTTAGTCTTTTGTCTCAATAATTTCTCCTCATCCAAAACAGCTTCCTTGTATTCACTTAAAGCATCAGCAATTCCTTCATCCCTCAAAACTTTACTTGTAGGATCCTCATTAATTTTCACTTGCACACTATGAAGCTTAGCTTTTAGCTCATTAACATTCACAAAGAGATTCCCATTTTTCCAACTTAATTTGTTCAGATGAGGCTTAAGGGACTTAAGTTTTTTCACCAGTCTATACATAGAATGACCTTGTACCTCCATCTCCTATTTTCCTTCACTAGAATTTTGAATTCCTCTTTATCAGTAATATAGTTAGCTGGTCTAAATGATTTTTTTTTCTTTGTCAAAACTTGAGGTATTTTTAGAATAGCAGGACTATGATCAGATATCCCATAAGGAAGGAATAAAGCATGAGCATTGTTAAATTTGGTTAAGAATAAATTATTACTCATTACTCCATCAATTTTCTTTAATACAGTAACATTGGGGTTCAGTAAACTTTTTGTCCAAGTAAAATGTAATCCAGAACAATTAAGGTCCACCATTCTAATCTCATTGATACATTCTTGAAACTCAATCTTGTCTTAATTAAAGTGAGACGTACCTTCTGAATGATCCTTAAGATTTAGACTAACATTGACATCTCCCATGATTATCCAGGCTGAGTTCCCAACAATTCTTTTATTCAAATTCAGTTCTTTCCATAGCTCTCTCCTATCTTTCCCTTTGTTAGCAGCATAGATGAAAGTGCAATAGAAAGATCTTTTATGATTCAAGACTTCAACCATGTATACCATTGATTGTTCAGTGGAATTCATAAGAGTGCAGTTCACATGATTATTATCCCATCCAACTGCAAGTCTACAACCTTTTCTACTTAAACCCACATTTGTTTGCCAATACCAACTACCAAACACATTCATACACACTTTATCAATTCTATTCTTCTTCATATGTGTTTCCAATACTGCACAGATACTTAATTTTTCATTCCATATCAAATTCTTTACTTTTGTTTGTTTAGTGACTTTGCCCAAGCCCCTAATATTCCAAGCTGCAATATTGAGATCCATGTTTAACATTTTGTAAGGAGATCACTACCCATCCCAGACACTTCATTATCAGTCATAAACCTTGCAGTGCCACTCTTATTAATATAGACTCCATTCTCATCCAATTCTATATCAGTATCATCATTAGTACCTACTTCCACATTTTCCTTCTCTTTACTCTGTTGTCTTTTCCACTTCTCCTTGAAGTATTCCTTCATTTCTTTTTACCACTTTCTTGTTGCAGATAGTGAAGGTTGGAGATTCATTATCACATACTTTTCTACTTCTTGTTTTTCCTTCGTATTCAATTTTGTAAGTACAAAGTCCTCTTCCATATCTTGGAGTATTGCATATGTATTTGAAGTACTTCTTACATCTTTAATCACCCTTTCATTTACATTCCATATCTTCCTTTGAGGATGTTGTGGAGTCTTGTAATTTTTAGGACAATCACTCTTGTTTATATTCTTTACAACATCCTTATCACCTTCCTTATTCTTCTTTCTATATATAAACTTTTGAGCTTCATACTTTTTTTCCACAGGTTTTCTGTTTTGCTGCATATACCTTTTCCCCTCATTAACTTTCCTACCCTCCACATTATTCATATTCGCATTAGCCTTTGCATGTTCCAATACCTGTTCCTCTATCTTTTCCTGCTTAGGGAACTTATGATCAGGATGTCCAAACACCATATAATGTGAGCAAATAAGAGGCTTCTAGTTATATTCAACTTTAACCTTCTTTACAAACTGTTCACCACTATTACTATTCTTGTATAGTACATCTATGTGATCCTCTAAACCTTTCTTAGCATTAACTTCAACAAGCACTCTAGCATAACCCAGTCTACTAATCCCTTGATTACACATTTTAGTGGTCATGGCATCCATAATCAATGGTTTACCAATTCTACTGGCTAGAGTACTTAGTCCCTTTATACTCCAAGCTTCCAAAGGTGGATTCCATTTTTGAACTACCATTGGCTTGTTATTGACAATCCATAGATCACTTTCAATTACAGTTTGGAGGCCTTGTTGATTATCAAATATAAACACAAACACCCCATTACCATTATTCAGGATATGTCTTAGACCAAACTTACTCCACATTCTGTATATATGATATCTAAGCTCTTGAATTGACATTCTATAACCAATAAAGTAACCACAAGCAGCTAGCTCCCATTTCCTACTCCCTTTACTTATTATTTCATCATTAAAAATTACAAACTCTTGACCATTTTCATTTATCAAAGTAGGAATATGGTTCAATTTATTATCCACACAATCTCCAATAGTTACTTGTTTAGCATAGCTTTTGTTACTTTCACCAATTCCTATACATGTTTTAATAGTATCAGACTATACATTCACTTGCATAGGGATTGAATTTACCTTGTTTGGATTAGTGTTATGCGATCCATCATTATTGTATTGGTTATTTTCAGTTTGAATATCCTTATCCCTTTCCAAGCTATAATAACATTCAGTATTCATCTCTTCCTCTTGATTCTCACTCATCACCTCTTTCTCACCATCATCAAAAGCCTTACTTTCATCATTAACCCCAATTTCCTTAATTCCTTCATTTATCTTATCATTTTCTAATTGCTCATCATTATCTCCTATTTGACTATTATTCTTTTGATTCAGTGTACAAATTATGTCTTCAAATTTGTTTGGTACCCTCACGCACCATCGTGGCCTTTGGAGCGTGAACGACATTTTATACAACTTCGCCAAAATCAAAAATTCACTAAGCGATCGGTGTGGATTTGGATTCTAAACATCATGAGCAACTTATTATTTGAATTCAAGTATTAGATCAAGCTTAAAATAAGAAAAATGGTGGAAATGAATGAAGTTTTTGGTGGTAAAAGTTGTTGGAGGAGAGAAAAGATAGTTACCTTGGTAAACTAGCTTGATGTTTCTACTTCAATCATTTACAGATGATGAAAGAAACTTGCCATCGTATAAATGTGTATGATGATTTCTTTCCGAACACCATCTCTCTGGTTATCACTAATCTATGCGGTTTGTGTGGCTAATTAACAAGGTCAATATATGCATGTGCATGAGCTTCTATCTATTAAACATATACTGAGCGGTCTAGGAGTGTATGCATCAATATGTTAGATTGTAAAGAAAATGATCTAATGTATCATTTGGTAGGACGTAATGAAATTTTGAATGAATAGAATAAGCGACGTAATGGAATAAATGATGTAATGTAATAATTCATCACCCTTATTAATAATGTTTGGTTGGTATGATAGGACGGAATGCAATCGATAAGAAAAAGACTAAAATGGCCATAGTTAATAAGAAGTGTATTTAATGTGATTAGTTAATGGTGAACTTTTATGTAATTTTGATTACATTACGGACGTAATGAAACAAGAGGAGGGGGCCCCTATGGAGTGAAAAGGGTAGTTTTTGATGCAATGAGTCATTCATTGTAATGAATCATTACATTGTATAATTGTAAACAAACAAGATTTTTTCATTCATTCGTAATAACCGTTTCCATTCCAACTTTCATTACATCATACCAAACACTATAAATGATTTTATTACTAAGTTGAATCTCAACTCAACTTAATTAATTACAACAAAATGAATCAACCAATGAGTACAACTGCTAATAAGGTGTATCTCTATTATAAATATATACAATTGTTGGGAAAGTTTTGAATATTTTATTACTAAAAATATTAATAAAAAAATCAGTCGGTGCTCTCTTTTTAACCCGACCCGGTTTTGTGTGTGTGATAGAGTTTTTTTAGGGTGAACCGACCCAACCCGATCTAATATTAAATAAAATCTCTTAGATCCACCCACCTCATTCATATCTCTCTTCTTCTAGAACTCTCTCTCTCTCTCTCTCTCTCTTTCCCATCCCAGTGCTTCAAATAGACACAGATTAAAACATAGACACCACGATTAGATTGCATGCGGATGATTTCACGTATGCAAGGGCCAAAATTGCGAGTGTGATCGATTTGTTTGTGATGGAATTTAGGTGTTTTTCTTCTCGCATATGATTTCACGGTTACTTGAATTTCTGTAACTGTTTGTTATGGTTTTGAGTTTTTCGTTGTTAATTTTGTTGAATTTTGAAATTATGGTTTTTTTAAATTTTAGGTGTTTTGTAGAATTCAGTTGTGATGTAAGATGTGCAACTATTTTTGATTATATATATTTTTTTTTAATATTAAGTATTGAATCGGGGCTTTTCTATTTTGGCAGGTTCAGTTATGCAGTTACTCTTTCAGAAGAAAACCGAAAATATAGCTTATAACTTATGCAGGTATGTGAATGTTCAATATATGGTGAGCTGTAGCCTATATTTGTTTAAGTATCAACTATAGTTTTGTAGGTATCAAATACAAGGTGGGTGTTTACTCTTTGACCATCATTTTCATTTGGAAATTGAATTTTAATAATAAGAGACATTGGTAGAAAGGTCTCACTTTAAGCCAGAGCCTTTGAGAATGGACTAACAAATGTTTAGTGCCCATCATTCCTACCTCCACTTTGCTCTTTTTAAAAGTGTATATATGTTCCTATTAAAAAGGTCAGAGGTTATATTTGATGATGATGATGATGATGATGATGATGATGATGTAGTGGTGAGACTGAGGTAAATCTGTAACTAAATCGAGTTAGATTGATGGGCTAAAAATGTGTTTGTTAATTAGATTGATGGACTGAAAAATGTGTTTGTTAATTAGATTGATGGGCTAAAAAATTATGTTTGTTAACTAGATTCATGAACTAAAAAATGTGTGTAATTTGTAATTTTAGTTAGTAGGTTGATGATTTTAGGTGTCATTTAGTGAGTGCAGAATTACAATTGACTGAATCGAGTAGATGCATTTTCAAATAGTGTGTGAGGGTATCTTAGTTGTTGAATATGTGTTATGCATGTAAATGAGGATAATTAGATTAATGAAATGTAGTTTTTTTACAAATGATATTAAATTTGAAGAAACTACATTACTAATGAAATGTATGTTCTTTTTGTCTATATGTAGGTGGTGTTGCGAGTAATCGGAGGTGATTCTGCTGGAGGTGCATATCTGCTGAAGATGTGCAAAAAACAAAAATAAGAAAAAGGAAAGTGCACGGCGACACGAGGGATACTGGTGTTTTTTCTATTCAGACGTAGCTGAAACTTTGCGCAGACGGTTTGTTCGCACCAATATTGCTAGAACAGGTTATGGGGGTATGGGACTCAGGCAAGAGTGTGGTTTCACTTATAAAAAGCAGTGGCGGAAGCCTACTTCTATGTGATATTCACTAAGATCAAGGTTAGTAAACATTTGCTTCATGTTATTTTTTCAGGTCGTACATTTACAACTAATACATGATTTTGCAGATCTGTGATGAAAGTTGGTTAAGGTATTGACAAAAGAGCAGTTGAAATAGTTTTGAGTCTCACATCAGCTTGAGTATTCCAGCTTATGGTAATGTTGAACTCATGGGAAATTCGTGAGCTGATAATAAGAGATCTCTTGACTCTGCTGCTCTACTCATGCCATATGAGCTCTGGCAACTCCAAATGATAAAAATCGGATAGATTCTTAACCATTACACAATGTAAGTACTTAGAAGACAGTCTATGTATCTTTCTGTAGAAACAAAATTGGCCTATTTGGATTAAATATTGAAACTTTAGCTTTAGTAGGTGTTTGGGAATGTGTGTTTAAAACACAGGTTCTAGGAATTATCTGAGTTTTCTTATTGAAATTGTTTTTTTCATTTCTTAGGATAGCAAAATGAAATTGCTTAATACCAAAGAGCCTCGATGTGTTTCAATACAAAATCCTAAACAATTGCGTTTTAGTTGCATTAAAAATTAAAAAACCATCAGGTTACTCAGAAAAGAGTCGCGTTAAATAAGCTCATTAGTCGCAAAATAAGCTAAATGAAAAGTGACTTAAGCTGTGGTCATAAGTTGTGTATAATCTGTAGTCATAAGTTTTGTATATGATGTGGTTATAAGTTGTGTAGGGTTGAGATTGTTGTTGTCGTTTTTAAGGAGGT